>BJCO01464517.1:0-17116 GCA_018326465.1 Flaveria floridana | reverse complement strand
TTTCTGGCTTCGGAAGATATTGGTCTTGGCTTCGGAAGATTTTACACTTGGAATATTTCTGAAGTGAAGTGTAAAACTTCCGAAGCATTTTTGCTTCATGTTCTTCTGTGCAGCATGTAGGAAGACTTAGAGTGTTTTGGCTGCATCAGACTTATAGGAATCCTTACACAAGAGAAACAAGGTTTCTAGCTCCTTTCTCCTTCTCGGTCAAACAACAACAGAAAAGTGTGCATGGCATGGGTGGTCATGCCCTTAAAATTGAAACTTTTGACTTTTGTGTACTATTTACACAATAGTCCCTTCGACTTTGGTTCGTTTTTATTTTCTTCTTGATACTTTTCTTTTCTATTTATTTTGACCCAAGTTTCAGGTGTTACATGTTGATGTGACTGTCACTCCGAAGCACATTATGCAGCGTTCTCAACCTGAAGATGAAGATGATGGTTTAATAAAGTTGATTATAAGCAGGACGATGATAAGACTATTGATGATGATGGTGATGATGATGGTAAAGATGGTAAAGGAAAGAATAAGGATGATGGAGATGATGATCAGGGTGGAGATCTAGGCTTAACAACTAGTCCTTCTAGAGACTAAGATTCTGACAATGTCTCGAAACCAAAACCAGATGATCCAGAGGATTACCAACCTCTTGATCCAGCTATAAAATAGTTGTATGAGAAAGAGTTCTACACTTTCTCACAACGGATCTTAGCTAAGGATTCAGATGAAGATATGGGCCCGTTTAATGATCCTGAGGAGACTATTGATTATACATGTTGATATATAATGTCCCTAGTTCATTGTACTTTAATGTTTATGTCTTTCAATCTTACACATGTGTAATACATTGATATTTTGGCAATATGATATGTGGTTGAATGTATATTTGCTATTGAATGTATTTTATTCTTATATAATTTATAACTACATGCTTGAATGAATATTATATATGGGTTTGTAATAGTCAGTCACAGATTTGAGTTAATTATGACTCAGGAATGTAGTTGACTTAGTCTTATGGTTATTCATGCTAATGGACCATGCTTATGGACCAGTCGCACGACTGAACCAGGTGATTGGGTCAGTCGCACGACTCAGTCATCAGACTGGCTCAGTCGCACGATTGGACCAAGTATATGGTTCAATCGTGCGAATGAAAAAATCGTATGGCTCAGCCGCACGACTGAACTATGCTAATGGCTCAGTCGTATGATTGTTTACTGAAACCTATAAATGCCACATAATTTGTGGAAAAACATAACAATTTGAATTATTCCATACCCTAGCTGTCCAGAGAGTTCTATCACGCCCATCCAAGTTAATAGTTCGTCCCTAATCGTTTTATAATCATTCTATACGTTGTTCTATCGTTAGATTGATCCGAGTTTCGTTCTTACTAATTGGATTGCCAATCAAATAGGATTCCGCCCTATTTGATTAGGTTACACATTGGATCAGTTAGTACTCTGTACGTACACGGTCCTAACAATACAGATATATTTAGAAATAGTCTAAAGAGCATATTCTCCGAGATCTTGCTAGAAGAAGGTGAGGTACCGACTGATTTAGGAGTTGAGCATAGAGACCATACTATTAATCCTTCTAATCTAACAACACAACTTGCTATTAGAAAAGTTGGAGATTTGATTACGCCTGATCCTCCTCCACCGGCACAAGTTCTCACACTTAGGCATTGTATACCGTTTACATATTATGGGAATTCTATACCTATGTTGAGTTGGGCATATGATACCCAGAAGAAGATTTATGTTATGAAGTGGAAAGCCAGAGATATAGAGTATTATCTTGATGAGTATGATTTTCACACCCTTAGTGCTTTAGATTTTTATGCTATGGGGTGAGCGCCATTTATTAACCGTAAAAACTATAGCAAGGCAACTGGATAAGGAATTTGATTTGGAGACACAGTAAGACAAACTTCAAGGATTTTAAGACTTCTAACTCCAATATCATTAAAGATGAGTATATGATTCACCCCAACACTAATATGCCAATGAAGATAAGAGCGCTTAAGCATCTTATGTATGCTAGGAAGATTCCAATCCAAGCTCATGTGCTAATTAATAGTTTTTCATAACTTATTAGATAGGTTTGTGAGAAGAAAATTGGGCATGTTGTCTTTTACTTTGTAGATATATAGTTCCGTATCATCGACCCTATTGACTTGCTAAAATTCGAAAGAGAAGATTTGATGAGGTTTCAGAATTGTACATGGGGGAATTTCCCCTTTTTGAAAGAATTTGGCAATGGGGCCATGAGTGGGCCTCTTGTGCCCTTTGCCCATCTTGTTCAATTATCTCTTGTACTCATCCATGTGTCATCCAATTTTATTATTTTTAAATTGTACGCATTAATATGATTCCAATTGACTATTATATGATATATAAATTATTTAATTTATATTTTGTTAATTAAATTAAGTCAATTTAGTAGACTATAGGCAAAGCACACTAATGTTCAATTTTTGTTACGTTCTTAACGTAAAAAATACATATTTTTACATTTTCTAAGTGTTTAGTCCAATTCTAAGCATGCAACCATCATGCTAAGTTAAACCCAGTGAGCGTCCACTGTCATCATGTCCAGGCCCATTAGAACATATTAAGCCTGTAACACATAGTTCTAGAACTTAGCATGTTTACACGCGTTTAGTGTACCCTTCTCAGATCCTTTAAACATTAGGTATTTTTTAAGTCAAAGTCCATATTTAGACCAAGTCAAAGTCAAAGAGTCAATGCCAAAAAAGTCAATGTGTGTAATACCCCAAACCTTAAAATAATAGTTGTAAATACACGAAATATGAAAATTTTTCTTTCATGTAATGTCGTATGAGCAAGATGACTATTTGGATGATAGCATGTGACGTCAAGATTTTTCTATTTTAAGAAAGCTTTAAATAATAATATATTTAATTTTTTGATCTTACTCCATTTTTAGCGATACTTAGGTCGATTAGTAGAGATAAATGAGGTCGTCCCAACGACATATTCGAAATTTTATAGAACGTTATATTTTAGAAGTTATGAGAGAAAAACAAAATAATCAGCTAAATTAAGTATAAGAAAGCAAGCAAGCAGGCTGGTAAATACGTAAGCAAGTAGCCAGGCTGCTCAATCTCATCCCACACGCCTGAAATAGAATTTGAGGTGCCTGCATGCTTTCTATAAATAGAAGCTCATAGGTTTTCTTCAAAAATAAGCTTTATTGAGAACACTCTATTATAAAGAGAATCTACAATACCCAATACCGCACTGGTGTTGTTAATAGTTGTTTTTGCTCGAGTAGGAGCATGGGTAGGGAGACTCTATATCAAATTGCCGCAGATAATTTTAAGGTATGTTCTCATTTAAGTTATGTCAAGTTAATTATTATTTATTTTAGTATTATTATTAGGATTAGGATTAGGATTAGTATTAGTATAGTATTATTATTTTAAGTGTTACGGTTATTTTTTGGGTTGGGTTTCGGGTGGTCTAGCCTTAGTTAGGCATGGACTGATCACCCATGCTTAAAGAAGGTAGCGCTAGCTAATATCCAACCATGACAATGACTAGTTAATTGTACTATCACCTAACCTAGGATTACTTAAGTTGTATCAGGACCTTGAGATATCACTAGATCTTACTAGGAATTATTTAGCAACTATTGAGAATCTGTTAAACACGTGAGTTATCATAACTGTCGTTTATTTGTACTGGTAATAACTATAATGCTTACATATATGCACGGGTTGGAAGGGGTATAAAAAGTCCTAATATATTTAATGGGGTGTGTCAAACTGACAAAAAAGAGGATAGGGTTCTTCATATGCATCAGGCACATGCTCATACCTATTTGATAGCTGGGAGGGTTTGACAAACCCGCTGCTGGTGGTTGTTCTAAAACCAGGGAAGGCACTGTGCCTATGGATGTCAAACTGTATGGCATTAGCTCACTATTAGCTTACATTTTTTTGAGTATATGTATCACAGGTAACCCCTAAGGAAATGCTTAAAAGGTGCGCAAAGATAAAGAATCTTGAAGTCCAAGAAGTTTTTTATTTTAGTTGTTTTGAAATACTATTGTAAAACAGTAGTGTAACAAGTTGATGATATTATAGTTTGTAATAAAACATATGTTAGCTTCCGCTGTAAGTTGTATCAAATGTAGATGCATGCCCGGGTAATGGGTAGGGTGTCATAGTTGATATCAGAGCCTAATGTTTTAGCGAATTTAGGTACTATAGAAATCCCTAAGCTTTAACCAGTAGAGCTCTAGAAGATTAATTTTAGATTCAGGTTGTTCCAAATAGATAGTTTTACGAAAAAGTGCTCATGTTCCTTGGAAGGACGTAAGATAAAATAACCTGTGTCTTTTTATTCCATGTATCTATTATATAAATGAATCTGTGTAACATAACTATTATGTTATAAGTGTGCTTAGCACATACTAGTAACTTCTGTATAATTATATAAACGTATGGGTAGGTGCAATGTGAACATAGAAATGATCAAGGGTCTAGACGTGAACAAGGGTCTAGACGTGAACAAGTTAGCAGCAGGACAGGATAAAGTTCTCATAGGACTTGAACTTCCTCCAATAGCGTTAGATCTCGATCTAGTACGAACCCAATTCTAAATGCTGAAGCTATCCATAACATAGTAGTGGCAGTCGCAAAGATATTAATGAATGCATAAACTAGTAATGCTGATAAATCAAAAAAGCAACTTGAAGAAAGCACGGCTACTTTCATGCCAGTACAAGAAAGGGAAAGAATGGAATGAACCAAATCAAAGGAATGCACCTATAAGCACTTCATATCCTATAAACCTCCGCCCTTTGATGGAAGAAAAGGTGTCGTGGAAGCTCAAGACGGGCTAAATCGGTTAGAGTCAGTATTGGATGTTTGTGACTGTAATGATAACAACATAGTACGGTTCGCTGCAGATATGTTTGAAGGTGAATCCCTTCACTCGTGGAACAATGTAGTCCGAACCGAGGGTAAAGAAAAAATTATGGAAATAAACTAGGGAGGAATTTGTTTATAAGTTTCTTACTAAATTCTATCCTCCTAGTGAAACTAAACAACTGGAAGTGGAGTTGTTCCCATTAAAACTAGGAAACAAGACATACCGAGGGTATGTTACACGTTTTAATGAAATATCTTGACTTGTTCCTCATCTAGCGATAACTGAGGAACAACTAATCAATAGGTTTATATGGGGTTTACCATCCAAAATAAGGGTTTTAATTAAATCCAAATCCCCCAAAAACCTTTTTAGAAATGGTTGAAGCCGGCGCTATCATGGCCGCCGAGATGTTAGGACGATAAGCCGAATCTCCTCACCAAAAAGAAAATGGGAAGAAGGAAAAGGGGACACCAAGAATAACAGCTTTAAGAACCTAGACAAATGCCTCAATGCAGATTTTGTAAGAAGAATCATCCGGGGTCGTGTCGTACACAACCATGCCCCAACTGCAAAAGGACCGAGCATCTTCTTCAAGAATGCAAATTAAAGAGAAAATGTTTTGAATTTGAAGATCCAGGACATTTGAAACCTAATTTCCCAAAACTTCCAAATTACAACAATCTACAACCAAACAAACCTAAAGGGCGTGCATTTGTGTTGATCATGGAGGAAGCCCGTAATACTCCAGATGTGAGTACCGATACGTATCTTGTCAATAATATACATGCACGAGTATTATTTGATTCCGGTGCCAAAAACAGTTTAGTATCAAATACCTTTAAGCACTATTTGAACCACGAATCATAAAATTTAGATCATACCTTTATAGTAGAAATGGCTGATGGGAGCTAGAAAGAAATCACCAATATCATTAAAAACTATATCATAAATTTTAATGGTTATCCATTTCCTATTGATTTAATGCCTATATAACTAGGAGAATTTTATGTAGTTATAGGAATGGATTTATTAGTCCTACATCATGAAGAAATAGTGTGTGATAAAAAGATCACTTGACTACAGTTACCCAATGGCAAACGGTTAACCATATTTGGAGATCGTGCTGAAAAGACTAAAAATCTCATCATGATAGCACAAGCAAAAAAAGATATGAGGAAAAGATATATTGCCTTTTTGGCCTATTGTGTAAACACCATAGAGAATAAGAAGATTGAAGACGCGCTAGTAGTAAAAGAATATATTGAGGTATTTCTGAATGAGCTCCCAGGTTCCACCTCATATACAAGTGTAGTTTTAGATTGATTTAGTACCTAGGATAACATCAATTGCTAAGTCTCCGTACAGACTAGCCTCGATAGAAATGCAAGAACTCAAGAAGCAACTAGAAGAACTACTTCAAAAGGGTTTATACAACCAAGCTCTTTGCCTTAGGGAGCACCCATCCTTTTCATTAAGAAGAAAATGGGACAATGCTTATGTGCATCAATTATAGAGACTTGAATAAAGTCACTATAAAGAATAAGTACCCTTTACCAAGGATCGGTTATCTATTTGATCAATTTTAAGGAGCAAGTTCTTTTTCCAAAAATAGACTTGCGATCTGGATATCATTAGGTAAAGGTCACGCCAGAAAATGTACCTAAGACTACTTTTAGTCCTAGGTACCATCATTATGAATTTTTGGTAATGTCGTATGTGCTTACCAATGCACCGGCAGTATTCATGGACCTTATGTATAGAGTTTGTAAACCATATATTGATAAGTTCATGATCGTATTTATCAATGACATTTGGATCTACTCCAAGAATAATGCAGATCATGAACAACACCTCAGAGTAATTCTTGAATTGCTTAAGAAAGAAAAACTTTGCAAAGTTTCCAAGTATGAGTGTTGGATAAGTGAAGTTCAGATCCTAGGATACGTAATAAATGAACAAGGAATACAAGTTGATCTATGAAGGTTGAGGATATCAGGAAGTGGGAAGTGCCAAAGAATCATATTAAAATCAGAAGATTTCTTAGGTTAGCATGATACTATAGAAGATTTATTCAAGACTTCTCCACGATTGCTATGCCATTAACAGCGTTAACCTAGAAAGCCTCTAAGTATTAGGGACCTAAGCAAGAAGAAGCCTTTAACATATTGAAATAGAAGTTATGTAGTGCCCCAATATTATCACTTCCTGAAGGAACTGAAGATTTTGTTGTCTATTATGACGTGTCTTGTTATGGTATGGGATGTGTACTTATGCAAAGGGGTAAACTAATTGCTTACATATCTCGATAATTGAAGAATCATGAATGAAATTACACAACCCATGATTTAGAACTTTGGAGACACTATCTTCACGGAACAAGATGTACTATTTATACTGACCATAAAATTTTGAAACATATATTCGAGCAGAAAGAGCCTAATATGCATCAAAGACGTTGGATGGAATATTAAGTGATTATGACTGTGAGATTCAATACCATCTGGTAAGCCTAGTAGATGATGCATTAAGTAGAAAGGAGAGCCCTAAGCAATAATAATTCATGCATTTAGAGTAGAGGTTAAAACTAGTCTCTTGAAATAGATGAAGAATGTACATAAGAAGCTTTAAGTAAGAATCAAGTGAAGGAAAGAATGCTGGGGAGACTAAACTTGTTGATAGCTGGAAACAATGATATCCTAAGATTTAACAATAGGATATGGGTTCCTAGTTTTGGAGGATAATAGCATATAATCTTAGATGAAGCCCACAAGTCTAAGTATTCTATCCATCCCGGTGGTAACAAGATGTACAAAGATCTAAGGAATGACTATTAGTATTCGGGAATGAAACGATCTATAGCTCGATACGTAGAAAAGTCTGTCACTTGCCTTAAACTAAAAGCAGAGCATAAAAAACCATCAGGTTATTTACAGCAGCCGTAGATTCTGGAATGGAAATAGGAGAAAATCACTATGGATTTTACTATAAAACTTCCAAGATCAAGTCATGGTTATGATACTATCTAGGTAATCGCAGGCAGACTGACTAAATCTGCATATTTTCTGCCTATTAGTGATGACTAAAAGATGGACAAGCTTGCCCAGATTTACATCAAAGAGGTAGTCTCGTGGCATGGAGTGCATATGTCAATCATATCAGATAGGGATAGCGGTTTCGCTTCTAGGGTTTGGCAAAGTTTCCAACATGAATTGGGAACCAAGCTTAACTTAAGCACTACCTACCACTCACAGACAGATAGGCAGAGTGAATGGAATATTCAGATGTTAGAAGACATCATGCATGTGTGATTCATTTTGGTGGTAGTTGGGATAATCATCAACCACTTATTGAATTCGCTTATAATAATAGTTATTAAGCTAGCATTCAAGCAGCAGCTTTTGAAGCTTTACATGGGAGAAAGTGCTGAAAACCTATTTGCTGGACAGAAGTAGCGAAAGTCAACTATCAGAACCAGAAATCAATATTGAAACCAAAGAGAAGATTCAACAAATCAAAGAAGGATGAAAAGTTCTCTAGATAGATAGAAGAGTTATGCAGATCAGAGATGTAAACCCCTTGAATTTCAAATAGGAGATAAAGTGATGCTAAAGGTATCACCTTTGAAGGTAGTGATCCAATTTGGGATGAAAGGAAAACTCAAACCTCGATACATTGAACCGTTTGATATAACGGTCAAAGTAGGACAAGTGGCGTATTGAGTAAAACTTCCCAAGCAGCTGGCATGCATATACAGTACTTTTCACGTGTCAATTTAAGAAAATGTTTAGTAGATGAACAATAAAAAATACCATTAGAAGTTGTGCATGTTAATGAAAAGTTAAACTTCATCGAAGAACCACTACTCATCGAAGACTGAAAGATTAAAAATTGCGCAGGAAAGAAATCTCATTAGTCAAGGTCAAGTGGAATGCACATCCTGGACCCAAGTATACGTGGGAATTGGAAAATGAGATGAAAGAAAAGTACCCTCATCTTTTTGAGTAAAGCTAAATTTCTAGGATGAAATTTTTGTAGGGGGGAGGATGTAATACCCCAAACCTTAATATAATAGTTGTACATAAGCGAAATATGAAAAATTTGCTTTCAAATATTATCGTATGAGCAAGATGACTATTTTGATGATGGCATGATGTCAAAATTTTTCTATTTTAAGAAAGCGTTAAAATAATAATAAAATATTTAATTTTTGATCTTATTCCGTTTTTATGAAACTTAGGTCGATTTGTAGAGAAAAATAAGGTCGTCCCAACGATGTATTCAAAATTTTATAGAATGTTATATTTTAGAGGTTATGACAGGTAAACAAAGTAAGTAGCTGAACTAAGTATAAGTAAGTAATCAAACGGGCTGGTCAATAAGTAAGCAAACAGCCAGGCTGCTCAAACTCATCCCACATCGCTTAAATAGATTTTGAGGTGCCTGCTTGCTTGCTATAAATAGAAGCTCATAGGTTTTCTTCAAAATATAAGTTTTATTGAGAACGCTCTATTATAAAGAGAATCTCGAGTACCCAATACCCCACTGGGTGTTGTTAATAGTCGTTTATGCTCGAGTAGGAGCACGAGTAGGGAGACTCTACATTAAATTATCGTAGATAATTTTAAGGTATGTTCTCATTTAAGTTATGTCAAGTTAATTATTTTGTATTTTAGTATTTTTATTAGGATTAAGATTAGTATTAGTATAATATTATTGTTTTAGGCGTTAGGGTTATTGTTAGGGTTGGGTTTTAGGTTGCCTAGCCTTAGTTAGGCATGGACTGATCACTCATGCTTAAACAAGGTAGCGCTAGCTAATATCCAACCATGAAAATGACTAGTTAGTTGTACCATCCTATAAACTAGGATTACTTTAAAAGTATCAGGACCTTGAGATTTCACTTCATCTTACTAGGAATTGATTATCAACTGTTGGGCAACTATTAAACAGATGAGTTATCATGAATGTTTTCAAAACTGTGATAATATACTCGTTTGTCTGTTTTGGTTATAATTATAGTTCTTACATATATGCACGGATCGGTAGGGGTATACGTGATAATGATATATTTAATGGGGTGGATCAAACTAGATGTAAAGAGGATAGGTTTCCTCATATTCATTAGGCACATGCTCATACCTATTTGATGCTCGAGAGGGCTGACAAACCCTCTGCTTGTGGTTGTGTTGAAACAAGGGAAGACACTATGCCTATGGACCTAAATATCACAACCCATATTGTATACATGTCAAAGTTAATTTTGTAAACCGTATAGCATGAGCTCACCCGCATTAGCTAATGTCATTTTGAGTATATGTATCACAAGTAATCAGTAAGACTACTCTACGAACAATGAGGAGACAGTGAAATCTAGAGATGTAGAAGTTTATAGTTGTTTGATATTGTAATTAAATAATGTATTGTACTCATAATGTTATTAGTTTGAAATGTAAACTTAGTTTGCTTTCGCTGGAAGTTGTATCAAGTGTGCACGTCCATCCGGGTTTCGGGTGGGGTGCCACAAAATGAAAGGTGAACACACCTATTTTGGTGACAGACATCACCATATCCCCCAGTTGAGATAATTATATCCCGAAATTTAGTGGGAGATATCAACTGCGAAACCTGTTATGAATAGGTAAGGGTACTTAGTCATTAATCGATCTTCCACCACAAAGGTAAATTTTGGTCCTTGCTTTGAGTTCCATCTAATCTTTATGCTAGGGATTCTACTACTTCTCAAAATCTTAATTTCCTTATCCATAATCTCTACTAGATCTTTGACAAATCGAAGTTTGTTGTCCGCTCGAATTTCTTCGCTCGGCACATATAAGGTCCCATCAGTAAGAAACCACTTGAGCTTTGATATATGGATAGTGTGATGCATCCTACTCAGTTCTTGTTGTAATCCCATCCAATAATCCACATGACCAAAATCGCTCAGTAGTCTTAACCGTACTTACGAATCTAGGTGTTAGCTTGTTCATTTTGTCATAGCAACCAATGCCTTTGCTAGGCAATGCCTCATATACCACCCCTAGAAAAAGGTCTCTTAAGATAACTTTTTAGGTCTAAAGTCCGTCTGTTGATATCTGTGACATCCGATAATTTTCCGTTACCAAACTCCGTTAGTTCTGTTAGGTCTTGTGTATACGTGTCGCGAGCACACACTAGTTGTCATTGAATGTTGCTGACATAATAATAACTAACAATGAATAATAGATAATAACTTAGTTAATAATGTTGATTATAAATTTATGGTTATGTGATTTATCGAGTTTAATATTATTTGTGAATGTTACTTGATAAAGTGACAACGTGTAATATCTATTTGATTCATGTGTTTCATTATTAGTTAAAATATGTAATTATTATCATTGAATAATAATATATGAGTTTGGAAGTTAATTCCATTTAAGAAGGTGTTAAAAGGTTAATTTTTATAAAATGTTGTAAAAGAGGGATTAAAGGGGTAATTCTTAAGTAAGTAAAGTTTGATAAAACCCAACCATAGCCCCCTAACCCCTTTACGGCGGTGAATCCTTTCCCCACCGCTCTCCGTTGAGATTTTGGTCAAGAACAAGCACAAATAAGTTGACTTTGATTAGTTCCAAGTGATTGCAACGTGTAGCAAGCATCATTTCTTGATTTCTACACGATTAAAGGTTAGGTTTGATTGATTTTTCATAGTCTTGATTCTTGATGAACCCTAATTCAAAATTTGTGAATAAATGTTGAAATTGATGATTGTGTGATGATGATGTTAGTTCTATTATATGAATGTTAATCTATGTGTTTTATGCAAGAAATTCATGGATTTGATGTGTTATTCATACTTTGCTATAAGTAAGAAACTTTTAGATTTAAGATTTGTGAATTATGATGAATTGATGATGTTGGCTCATGTCTAGATGACTGTTATGGATGTAGGGATGTTTATGGAAGAATTCCATGGTTTGATCATATAGTTCATATATTGCCTAAATTAGAAACTTTTGATTATGAGAATTCATGTATTGATGATTTATGGATGTTAAATGGGTTGTTATGATTGCTGTGAACTAGATTAGGGATGTTATTGATGAATTTGGGATTGAAATTAATGAAAACATAGATGTTGGGTGTTACTTTCCTAAAAAGGAAACTTTATTTATGTAGATCATTGGATATTATGAATTGGGCATGTTTACGATGTTAGGAGAATGCTATAATGTTCATGAATGATGTCTAATGTGTTAGATTGTGTTAATTGGGTCATTTGAGTTGTTGACAAACCTATGGGAAAATTTAGGTTTTCTTGGAATATGTGCAAGTGTATAAGTTAGGTGTAATGGTGAATTGTGTTTGTTGATTATTATAATGTTGATGTCTTGGTTGTATGAATTATGACTAAACCCAATGTATAAATCTTGGGTCAACATGTTTATTGAGCACTTAGGGTTGTTAAACTTTATGTGTACACATACTTATGTACTTGCGTATTCTAGGAAACCTTTGCCGGGTTGTCTTTCCACTCACCGTTAGTACTTGTTATCATTCGTTTGCGCATCACGTGAGTTCATGCCCCACTTTTTATACAATCTATTTTAGGGGAGATAACAAATGCATTATTATTGAAAGTTATGTATAGTGTAACGTAGTGTGATATACCTTGATTGCCCTCACACTTTCAGATCGTTAATATTTGTAACTAGCGGGAAATGCTAGGTAGTACTATTGGATATGACAAGCCCCACCCATGCCTCTCGAGGTCAAACGGGTACAATATTATCCTAAACATAAGCATCGTCACAACTTGGTATGTGGTGATGACGAATAAACGAAACACATGTCAGCTTCGATCGCGAAATCAATATGGTTATTACTTATGAATATAGACTAACTATCTACTTCAATGCACTTCTTATATTTTACAATTATTACTGATTATGTTAAACACAAACTCGTGAACTCCCCAACTATTGTGTTGACTCTTTTAGTATGCAATTCTCAGGTCGTAACTACGGTTGCAGTAGGAGCACATCATAAGTCCAACATGCATTTTAGAGCTTCACATTATGTCTTGACATTTCGTTTTTAATTTATGTGTTACGAACAATGGGTTGGCACGTGTTTTGCTAATGTTACACTTTCAGTACTTTGGGTTTAATTTATTTACAAAACGTTTCGCACAGTTTTAAAGATTTAAACTTTGATTTATTTATCAATGTCTCATATAGTGTTGTTCTGAGTAACTAATGACTTGGATCCTGGTTTGTTAACACGCCTCGTGCTAAAACCCCGCACGTGGAATTTTAGGGTGTGACAATATCTCTAAGGTGTGGTTGTTGTCTATCACCAAAAGTTAGTTCTCGGTCCAACTCCAATCTCACATTGAAGGTTGCATTAGTGTTTATATATAGGGTGTATCACAGCTAACCCACTACACTACTAACACATTGATAGTGTACCGGTCACCAGCCATAACTAATTATCAAATCAACTAACTTCTCATAGCATGTGCCCAAGGCAAGGCTACCTTTGACTATCGGCGTAAATTTCCGATGATCTTGAGCGGCCATTAGTCTGTCCTTGATCTGAAATCCCTGATCAATCGTCTCTTGAGTGATTTTGTGTCCAGTCATCTTACTTTATCTGACTTCAAACCATTATATCGGAGACAACACCAATTTCTACATATTCCCTATAAATGGAACCTAAATTCATTTAATAAAGTACAATCATCAATCATCCTTTTATACAAACTGTTTGTCCATTCCTCTGAAAGCCTCATCTTGAACATTTGGTCCTCTCTTGGACTCAACCTAAGTAGCAATGACGTGGGTTTTGATACCCTAATGAACCGTCATTCCTAATGCTCTAACTCAATCCAACGTCTCTGTCTCATGTTCAGTTTTTTCTTGTGAAAAACATGATGAATAATCTTGTGGTTAGTATAGATGATACACTTGGAGAACTTAGCATATAGTTTCTCCTTTACTAACAATTCTAGAACTATCCCCACATGTTTCTCAAGATCCTCCCCTATCCTTAAATAAATTAGAATATCCTAAATGAACATTATGAAAAATTTATCTAGATATGGCTTACACACCCGATTCATTAGGTCCATCAATACAACATGTGCATTTGTTAGCCTAAAGGCCTAATTAGGAACTCGTAATGTCCGTACCAACCTCTAAATGCTTTCTTTGGTATGTCATCCTCATGTACTCTATGTTGATTATTTCCAAACAGAGATTAACATTCAAAAAGGTACGTCAATTGTTGAAGCTGCTCGAATAAGTCATTTACCCTCGACCAAGGACAAAGTTCTAGACTGTTTGCTTATTCAGCTATCGGTAGTCCATGCACGTTCTGAATGATCTATCCTTCTTGTTAACAAAAAGCACTGGCAATCAATGGGGAGCGACTGGGTCGTATAAAACCCTTATCTAATAACTCTTGAATGTGATTAGACAAATCTTGCATCTCCAAAGGTGCTAAGTGATAAAGAGCCCTAGTAGCATGCATCACATTAGGTATTAAGTCAATCCAAAAGTCTACCAGTTATGGAGGAGGAAATCATGCCAAATCATCCGGGAATACTTCCTGAAAGTCTCACACAAAAGGTAAGTCGTCTAACTCTTATACCTCCGCCTTTATGCTCATAATCTGCATCTTGTCCTTTTCCGATCTCTTTCCATGTTCGTTAAATGTCTCGCCGTCTGATCTCCTACATGCTAGCAATCTTCTTGCAATAGATGATCTCAACCCTATTTCTTGACAACCAGTCCATCCCCACAACCATATTAAAACTTCCAACACTAAAATGTTTAATATCTATTCTAAATGCATGATACTCTAATAGCACAATACAATCCTAAATTATCTCCCTAGTCTTTACCATACTACCTTTAGTCTATTCCATAATATGTATCCATATAACTAGGGTCAATTCCAACTAAGTTACAAAAGTCAATATCACTACGTCTAGGTCCTATCGGGCATCATTGACACTAATAACTAATGCCTTTATATGAATAGGGTTACCATTATCATCTTGTCTTGCACTTGCACCAACTATAGACCATATTTTCTTTGTTCTTCCTTTGATTTTGATTGACCATTTGACCTTGAGCTCTATTTAACCTCGGACATGCATTTTGATAATGCTCCTAGCTTCCACACTCATAATATCAACATTAAGCTCTTGTCGATATAACCACATAAGCTAGCACAACTGGTTCACCAGCTCCTTAAAACTCTTAGCTAAGCATTCTAAGTTCTTGAGATTTAAACATATAAGACATGACGTCATAGTCGAATGGTGCAGATTGCACTTAGTACACTCCAGATAAGCGCCAACATAGTCCTTCGTTGCTAGCATGGCAGCCTCATATCCTTTCATGACTTTATCCTTCTTGTCCACTTTAACATCAACTAGATTACCCGAACCCCTAACATCCTTTTGCGCCTTACTATCATTCCCAAAGCTCTAATACAAAACATGTCATTGGCCAAAGTGCATGTCTTTAGTATGGCACTCTAAATCATCAGTCAATTCTCTTTGATTTATGTGTCACACATGTAGCACAAACTTTACCAGCTTATGGAATAGTAGGTATATGCGACATGACCAGATCCTATAATTTCTTGATTCCACGACTCAGATCTAACTTTGCATCTAGTCCATAAAGCAGTACTCCTCAGTCACTAATCTTTTAGGCTCGTCCAAGGTCATGGCAATCCCACCTCCTTACTTTGGGCTTAACCTTAGGTATTCTGCCGTGTTAGTGTTTAGCCCATCGCTGAGCATGCAACATGATTCACCTTTTGATTCTTAGCATAGATCTTGATGCACATTTGTTTCCATATTCTCAATGCAATAGGTCAGGACAGTTGCTCTCATTTTCCTATCTTAATCCTTTAGCTTGCATGTCATGAACTCTTTGTACGTACAACCAATCCTACCTCGAGTATCATTTCATTGCATATCATCATTCCCACCATTTCCAACTCCAATCCACTAGAATCATAACATATCCCAGTTTAAGCACATCTTTAGTAAGCCAAAGATGTTTATATATAGGGTTCCCCATAGCGTTCCCACCACACAAACGATATACCAAGAATGATGCTTAAACTGGTTGCATGATATCCACTTATTCCATCAAGCATAATGCTAGAACATTCAAATAGCCAATATCTCAAGTCTTAAGATCAGTCTGGATAAAGCAATATAGGTAGAGGGAGTCCCACCTCTCTACTTCAAATTTTTGAAGACCAGGTACATTTTAAACATATAGTCAATTTCCACTATCATAGAAACAAAAAAGGGAGCAACGTCTCATAGATATTAGGCTAAACTGTCACAGTATGATTCCCATGAAGGCTCCAGATTGATTTGTACTTATGCAAGGATAAAACGGTAGGTGTTTCCACACCATTGATTAGTCTGGAATGGAATATTTGTGCTAACTATGACTGTTATCTCACGATAGGGTTTGCCAGATTTTACTTGTGCCTACAAATTGCAATTAGGTGTGCACCTATAATGGTATTTTGCTTTGCATGGTTACCCCTAGCTCCTCCTACCTGAGTCAACACGTCTTGTCAAGTACAGAGTGTAATCCATGATTGGAGAATTAAGGATATAGTCACTAAGCAAAGGTTAAGTAACCAAAGTTATGTAGAGGAATCGATTGAGTCAACATTCACTTAGGTAAGAAACAGTTAAAGGAATCCATTTAGCATAGTTTGAAATCCAGTAAAGCAGTCAATCGACTTGAGTATGCTTGTCTTTCGTCTATTGGTGTCATGTCAGCTAGCATGTTCATCTCTTAGGTGCTATTTGCTTTTTCTGCAGGAAAACGTCTGCGGTCTGCGGACCACATCTGCAGACATCTACAGCAGAACAGGTGAACCAAATGTCTGCAGTCTGCAAGAAAAAGACTGTTTGTTTTTTAACAGTATTCAATTTCTCCCCAAATGCACAAATCATTCACTAAACCCACAAGATTATTATATACATTCAACATGCACCCTCAAATCTTCCTTATATCTTTCTCCAACCCCTTCGTTTCAGATCCCACACCAACATCTTCAATCATGCCCATTTCAGCAGCTTCAAAGGCTGAATCAGTGTTCTTGAAGGATTACGATGGTGACGATTTGGTTCATTCAGTGGGAGGTGGCGGTGGAACACGAGGGGGTGGGGGCGA
>BJCO01464516.1:0-37527 GCA_018326465.1 Flaveria floridana | reverse complement strand
TTCATCCAAGTCTTGTTGAATGATTTGAGAAGGTGTGAGGTTGGCACCAAGATAAGCCTCAAAACTTGTTGAAAAGGCTGCATAAGCTGCCTTTTGCTCTTCACTTTGAAGAATGATAGTGAGAGCATCCATTGGTTTATCAAACTTGTATATGTTTTGTGTCATTGTCTGTTGTTGTTTGCTTGAACTTGAAGCATGATGATGTTGATTATGTTTGCTTTGAGAGGTTGTTTCATGAGAAGCATGAACTCTAGTATTCTTAGACTTGTGTTTGTTGTTGGGTTTCTCTGGTGCAGAGAAGAAAGATGTCTCACTGGTGTCTAGGAATTCTTCATCTTCATCCTCACATGTGTTTGTTAGAAAAGCATTATCTGTATGTTGAAGTTCCTTGAACTTGTATGCTTCCACATGTCTGATAGTGTTGATGTTTCTAGATTTTTCATCTAGTTCTAGTGCTTCTACCTTAGCAACTAGAGAGTCCAAGGATAATGCTTCCAAATCTAGTGTTGCTTTCATCAGTGACACTGACTGAGTCCACTCTCAGGCAATGTCTGCAACATCTTCTTGTTGATTGCAACAGATTCGTACTTGAGACCATAGACAATCATCTCATCAACTAACTGTACAATCTGTGAAGTTGATGGTGAATGGATTCTCCATAAATATGATGGAAAGTTTCATATTGGGCCTCAACATTTCCTTTTTGATTTCCCTAATTTCTTCACTACCTTCATACATTGTGTGAAGAACTTTCCATAATTCATTGGCTGTTTTGAAATTCTCAACCCGTGTTAGAATTTCAAATAGCAAGGTCATTGCCAATATACTGTATGCTTTCATGTCTGTTTTGACCTTTTTGAGTTCATCACCAGCTACGTTCTTTAAGCTAACTAGTTTTCGTGTGTTGTAGTCTGGACCCAAGTTAACAGGGATATATGGTCCTTCTGTTATGAAAGTCCACAAGTCTGGGTCATGAAAAATGATCCAATTTCTAAACATTATTTTCCATTATTTGAAATCAGCCTTGTTTTTCAGTCTCGATGGTCTGAGACCATTGTTTGTTCTAGACAATTCGTCAGTCATGTTTGTTCTAATTTTTAACTTAATGGTTTCAATAAGAATTAGTTAAAAATATTTAGCTTGACGCTAAATTTAATTTTAACCTAAAGTTACTAGGTTTGTTTGTTAAAATCTTAGATTTTAATTGAATTAGCGAATAAAGGTAATTAATTAAATTCAATTTAATGTGAGTACGAGGATGTTTCTCCTCGGTAACAGAATAGAATATTTTGTTAATAAATGATGTACCGTGACTTTTGGTCACAACCCTAAGGAAAAAGTCAAAACCCTTAAACAAACAAAAATTTAATTTTAAAAACTTTACTTTTTGGATCAAAAAGTAACTTTTTGTTAAAAATACAAAAGAAAAATACCGTTCTTTGAATTTTTCTAATCAACAACCCAATAAACACAAAATGTGAATATGAGTGTTTGAATAAAACTAGGTTTTTCTAGGGTTTGTTGGCGGCTAAAAAGTGATAGAAAAATACCCGTGTACTGTTGTATAAAAATTTCTTAGAAACCGACAAAGTTTCTATGATTTTGTTGTGTTTATCATTTCAAAATAGTGAATGTACGATTTTGGAACGATTTTGTGAGCTTGATGTTAGTAAAAACACAGATTCTACTTCAGAATGAGCAAAAACCGAAGATAAACTCTTGTTTTTTGCACATATCGAATGTATGAAATTTGAAGAAGAAAATGAGATGATTTCAAGCCAAAAATGAGTGTTATGAAGCTAATGAACAACTGAAATCATTAGTTTTGATGATTGAGAGGATCAAAATCACTGTTTGATTGAGCCAAGGCTCTGATACCACCTGATGAAACCAAATGTGTATCTTGTACAATAACCTTGTAAGAACAAGATTCAAGATAGACTAGTTGGTTTCCCAAAGGATCTTTGTATATCTCTCAATGATCAACAAAGAATAACCATGGTGCGGAAACCCATGATTATGGTGTATGATTTCAGTGTATGTTTGTGTGTGTTTGTGTGTGTGTGTCTGTTTGAATGCAAGAACAGATGAATAATATGTTTGTTTGATTGATAATTGTTCAAAAGCTTACAAAGGATTATGGTAGAGTGCTATTTATAGCCTATATACAAAAGCTATGTACAATTACTAATCTACCCTTATGTAAATGAAATTACATAAAATAAATCCTAAGTATCTAAGTCATCCGCTGTGTGAATAAGCCATCCACTGTGGAGAGACTTCTTTAGCCGCTGTGTGAACATGTCTTCATCCGCTGTGAACATGTCATCCGCTGTGAGCTTTTATTCATCCGCTGTGGACATAGTTCATCCGCTGTGGGTGTTGTTCATCCGCAGTGATGACTTGTTCATCCGCTGTGGACATAGTTCATCCGCAGTGAATACTTGTTCATCCGCTGTGGATGTTGTCTTCATCCGTTGTGGCCTAACTCATCCGCTGTGGATGACTTAGCAAAGTTTTCTTTTATCTAGAAATCTGAAAAAGAAAATTTACAAGATTGTTAGTGATAATAATGAATGTTAATGATGTTAATGTGTTTCTAATGTATGATTTGTATGTTAAAACACATTTGTTGGTTTGTTTGATAATGACAAGCATCATACTTTCTTGCATTAATTCCGAATCCACTTTGTTGAGTCCAACATTAAGGTTAAGGTTGAACCTACGTAGAGAACACAACCTGGACCTAGAGCTATGTCTCAGTCAACTTCATCTTCTAATCCACAGCAGGGTTTTGCTCCTTTTCTTATTAAACCTGTGAGGGAAGAGGACCCAACTGAGAAAGACATAACAGAACAACCTGGTACTAAAGACCAGTCTTCTCAGTTAAAGACTCAATAGAGAAGGAAAAGGATGGACATGAAAAGTGTTTCAAAGAAGAAGTCAAAGGCATCCACCTCCATACATCAAGATGAGTCAAAGCATCTTGAGGAAGTGCCAAAATAGGTTGCTCAACCAACTCCAACTCAAGCACAACCTTTTGTAGCTTGAAGACCCATCTTGTCCTAGAATTTTACTATAAATCTAGGTAGATGGTTTGCCATCGAAGATCAAGGAGGTCAAGATGTCTATTTCTAGCAAGACATGCTCGATCTACCTCTGCATGATCTCTATGACATGACAAGGTATTATAAGAGTTTTAGGGATTTTGACCAATTGATAAAGAAGGGAATGGTTTTGATCCTAATGTGGACTGTCAATATTTGAATAACCATTTCGGTTTTGGTAGCATTAGCCTAGGGGGAGTTTGTAAGGTTATATAAGAAAGGCTGATGCAACTAAAGAACTTCCAGCATGCATGCACTACGTAGAAGGTAGAAATTATTGCGGAGGTTTTACACCCTTCGT
Organism: Flaveria floridana; assembly: GCA_018326465.1. Taxonomy (NCBI): domain Eukaryota; kingdom Viridiplantae; phylum Streptophyta; class Magnoliopsida; order Asterales; family Asteraceae; genus Flaveria; species Flaveria floridana. The sequence continues at coordinate 34,119 of BJCO01464516.1, read as the reverse complement.
AGAAAATATTCATAGTGTAAAATCTTCCGAAGCCAAAGTACAAATCTTTCAAAGCCAAAGATGAATTCTTCTGAAGCTTCAAAGACAAAGTCTTCCAAATCCAATGAAGTGAAGACTGATTTCTTACAAAGATAGAGAAGACATGCTTTCTCTTATCAACTTTTGCATAAAACTAACCCAATTTTCGCTACAACTTTGAAGACTCACCAACTTGTATAAGTTGGTGACAAGGTCCATGCTTCTACAACTTTAGATTGATATCTTGAGTTTGTAACTATCTACTTTTTACCTTTTATCCTTTTTGTAATATATTAGAATGTGAATTATGGCATGTCATATTCATTACTCAAAAGGCAATCTACCTTTTGACTCTACATTGATCTTGTTTTCTAGATCAGTGTTTCCAGGTAGCTTTCAAAGTATAACAGGCTGTAGGATGTAGTATAAAGTATCTTAGGCCTTGTATTTTATCTTATACTTTTAACACTTGTAATAAAACTTGAGAGCAATATACAACATTCTTTAAAGCCTACTTATCTTGTTCTTTTGTTAGTCTCATTGTTTACTTGTGTTCTTAGCATCACTTAATCAAATCCAGTTCCCTATTTGATCCGTTGAGTGTTCTAACACACTCCTAATTGTGAGACTGATTGTATTGACCACCCTTAACGGTCCTGCAGTTGTCATTTCAACCAACTAACTAATTTCTAAGTAACTGGGATTCATGTCGAGTGAAGGAGTGAATTCGGAATAATAGAAGCTATATTCTACCCCTGTATCCAACAGATGTGTATTACTTGATGATAAGATACGTGCATGTAATAACATTTGAATCTTCTTGTCTACCTTACCACTAGCATGCTTGTTTGACTTTCCAACTTCTTTCTTCTACTCACTAGATTTTTCTAATGTCCCTCTTAGTTCTATTTGGTCTAAATGTCACATGGTGTGACATCAGCTTTGTCAACTCATGGAGTTTGTTAGTATAAAAAGCATGACCTAACACTACCATTGCATGATTCTATAATTACGATTCTAACTTTTGCATTTCATTCATCAAGCGGTAGTACTTAATCACCAAAGCTTTGAACTCATCTCAAGTCATAACTATCACAACCTCCCTACATCAGGCTTGAGCTTGGGTATTCTACCATACTAGTACTTACCCATTAGTGAGTAAGCAACATACATCATTGTATGGTCTTTCAGTGTAGTTATTCAAACACGTTACAGCTTCCATTTCCTCAATGTAATAGGTATTGCATTCCCTTTCCTGTCATACTCCTTCGACCAGTATGTCAAAAATTCCTTGTATGTACAGCTAATTCTGTCACTTTATCATTTCCACCATTTCTTACTCCAATTCATTAAGATTATCACATAGCCCAACTCAGGTACATTCTTAGTATACCCTTGATGCTTATATATAGGATTCCCCGCAGTGTTCCTACCAGATCCACATTATATTAAGATTAGTGCTTAAACCGGTTACGTGACATCCGTTTACTTCATCAAGGAAAAATGATAGAACAATCAAACTACTAATGCTCCATGTTTTAAGATTAATCCATCAAACAACTTAATACATGTGCATGGAGTAGCGTCACTGTTTTGCCTCTCTACAAAGGCCATGTACAATCCAAACAAATAGTTTGTTTCATAATTTCTTAATTGCTAAAAGGAACAACATGTAATTGGGACTAGCGCTAATATCATAATATGAATCTGATGAAGGCTCTAAGTAGATTGGAACTTAAATAAGAACAGAGGTTTTAAATGTTTCATCATCACTAACAAAGTCTTATTAGGATTGTGACTCGAGTGTCCCAAGGTATAGAATGAAAATTTTGTACTAATCATGACCGTTATATCATGGCAAGACTCTCTAGGCTTCACATCCACTACAAGTTGCCCGTAATGATAATTTGCTTTGCATGCTCACCCCTAGCTCCTCCTACCCGAGTTAACATATCTTGTAAAGTAAAGAGTGTTATTTAGTGATTTAAGTACAAGGATATGGTTACTAACAAAAAGTTAATTAACCGGAGTTGTACAAAGAAATCGATTGAGTAAGCATTCACTTAAGCAAGGTGAAGTCGAAAGAATCCATGTACTTTAATCCAAACTATGATGAAGTAGTCATTTAATCTGAGTATGTCGCGTCTCTTGTCTACTGGTGTCGTCTTAGCCAGTTCCTCCGTCTTCCAAAATTCACTTAACAGTTATGAATAGGGAAGCCTATAGCAAATACGACATCCACAGACGCATCAATAAAAGTTGGATTAACAACCTAAGTCCTTAAGATACTTCTTAAAGAAGAACTTATTAATCCTAACCAAATATAAGTAAAACACATAATGATAGAATGCGCTTATCAAGTGCTTTCTCAAGGTATAAATAGATGATATAATGCCCACAACCTTCTCAAAAGTATACCATAGATAGCATGTAAGACAGGCCATGTAAGGATAACCAGTAATGCACTTAGAACATTCACATGTATATTTTTGCACACATAATCCTATTATGCATACTACATGTGGGTACTTCGGTTATAGTCTAGGTCAAGTAATCCACCTAATTTTCACACTCCGCTTATAGCGGAAACATAAGGATATAATGGACGAGATCATCATAACACAGTTTTAATTAATATATATGCATTAAATGATGTAAAACCAACATGTCATGATGTCACCCGACACAAATGGAGACTCGTGTCGCAGTTATTTAATTCACGATAAACATAGTTAAACCGTCAAAATAAAATTTAAATCCAACAACCCGGTAACAAATAAACAAAACATGATCAACAAAGATAATCCCCAACAAAACGTAATGTTAGTAACACAAAGGCAAGTCTCTAAATGCATTTCATAAGTCATCATTAAGGTAGCAACTCTAGTTATGTTCGTTGAGTGTTACCTGAAAAGATATGCTCAAAAGGTCAACATATTGCTGGTGAGTATGAAGATTTAAATAGTAAACGAAAATTTTATGCTACGTAATGGTTTGGTAGGACATAAGTGCCTACAGTTATAAGCAAATCAATATGACATGTGAACATGAGCCTCACAACTAAAGCTATGACGTACACACAGATCTTGTCAAAACATATTCACCCTAGAGCCCGTCCATGGTCACTGTCAGTCCCAAATAGTATACCAAAAAATAGGGGTGGGGTCTCAGTCCAATAGTACTATCAATACCTGTGCGTCGGCTCCAATGCAGAGTTAAATAGCTGTGAATAAAGAACCACACAGAAAACTCAGGCAGTATTAGATATTAACTTATAAACAATAGAGACAATAGTCGCAACATGTAAATGAGTTTCCCCCTAAGTTTTATAAATAATTAAAGTAAAAACAGGTTCATAAAACTCACCTTGATTGATACAAGCAACAACAATAATGACAAGCTTCTAATAACGCGTGCGAACCAAACAATCAAGTACCTATGATACTAGATAGTTGAACTTATAAACACGTTTCATAAGCCTTAAAATATTTCCGTTTCTATTTCGTGTCGGTTCGGGTTTATTGCGCGACTCTCTCTTACATATATTCTTTTATTTTGTATATAATAGTTTGATTAATCACGTAGATGAGTATGCACAAAGGTGCATGCACAAAACTAATTAATAAATGCCACCTCCTATTTAAGTAGTATTTATATATATTAATCATTTCTTACAACCTGATAACATAGCTTTACTTATACCCGCATACCCATACAATGCATCAATACGTTCAGATAACATGCACCCAACACACATACACACATGCGGTGTACACACGCGCGCACACACACACATATATCCATATAACATGCACCCATTATATTACATACCTGTTACTACACATAACTCCACAATCATAATAATTTGTTTACATACACCCTCCCATAAAAACACATACTCAACTATATAGGTACATCTTAATACATATTTATATTACCACACACATATCCAATGTATAATGTATACTTACCAACATACACTAAACTCAAATCTAAACACACACACACACACCATACACTCAATATACAAACACACACACTATACACTTAAAATATAGAAACGCACACCATACACAGCCACACACATTGCGACACACACCTCGACTATATGCACGTTACAACTAGAAACCGAACCTGAACACAAACGATAATGAAACAAGGCGAAATAAACAAATACGTGGCTCTTACCAACGAAACGACATGACGAAGAGACGGTGATGATCGAGAGAAACTTACGGCGGGTTGCTGTGGTCGTTCGACGACAGCCAAGATTGCACGACGGGCATGCGGATCGCACATTGGTGTTCGACGGTAAGGGGGTGTTGTTCGATAGGATTACGATATATATATATATATATATATATATATATATATATATATATGTGTATATATATATATATATCGAATATTACTCCTTGAACCTACTCTTTGGAAGCGGTCTCTCTACCTATCTGGATAGAGGAAAGACTTGCCACCACCTACCCTCCCCAGACCCTACTCTTGAGTGGGATATACTGGGTTTGTTTGTTTGTTTGTTTGTTTACTCCTTGAACCCTAAACTATTTAAGAATTAATTTCTTTTAGATTTTTTATTATTTATTTTAAACCCTGAACTTTTCATTCTTACTTTTATTTAACCCAAAGTTTAAAGCGTAACATTTGACTAACCATTATAGGTAAAATACATACACGAGCTAAGACGTGACACAAAATAATATCAGCATGCTCAAGATTTGTGGCATCAGGAGCTTATTTTGGTAGACTTTTACGTGAATGATATTGCATATATATATATATATATATATATGTATGTATGTATGTATGTATATGTGTATATATATGTATATAGGTATATATATGTATATACATATGCATATATATATGTATATATATATATACACATATATATACATATATATGTATACATACATATATACACACACACACACATATATATATATATATAAGTAATAATAACAATAATAGTAATAATAAAAATAATAATAGTAATAGTAGTAATAATAGTAGTAATAATAATAATAATAATAATAATAATAATAATAATAATAATAATAATAATAGTAGTAATAATAATAATATTACTAAATCTATTATTTTATAAATTAAAACTTAACACGAGTAGCTAACGATAGAATTTATGGCAATTTCGAACGACTTAATTACACGTAAACATTTATTGCTTAAACGAATGATAGCGAACAACGGGTTAATAAAAGGACACGGTAGTGATGGATGTCACAGTTTGATATAACTTTTGGGAGCTTTTAGTAAAAGCAAGTAATTTTTTAAACTTTTTAATTTGAACATTCTATTTATCATATATTTTTAGTTATAGCAAAATCGCATTGTACTGATTTCAATCTGCTCAAAAGATCATCAATTTAGGTCTCCAAGTTTGTTTGTTCATGTTTTAGTTGTCAAAAAATCTTTTCTATCTCTATTATCTTTTTCTTTTGAGCTTGATCATTTTTCTTAAGTTTTAAGAACCAAATTATGATTTCTGTACAAGTTTACCTTAGCAATGCATTCAGGAGTACAACAAGGTTCGGAACTTACTTGAGGTGAGAAGGTTGAGCTTGTAGCCATCAATGTATTGTTGATGGGAGTAAGATCTTTACTTAAAATCTCCAGTCAATCACCTATTCTCCTCATGCTACACCTGTTGTATGTCTTTGGCTAGCAGAAGTAGCGGGACTATTATAAGTTGAGCGTTGTTTGAAGTTTAACGAGCTTGGCGGAAATAGGTTTAACTTAGGTGTTTTGCATTCTTTGGCAAAGAGTCCTAGCTAGTTGCAGTTAAAACACTTCACTTTCCTCTTTTCCAAACCAAAACCTGATCTTCTCTTCCTCAGAAACATTCTTCTGGTTCTCTGCTTAAACTATTTAGCCCTGAAATAGATCATGGCTATCTTATATATGATGCCCATCTCCTCAAGATCATCTGCATGATTGCATTCCAGATCTTCTTTGGAGAGTTGGAATAAGTTGGCTTGTTCACTAACAAAGGTTGAGTTTAAAGAGTAGGTTGGTGAAAAGGATGGTGAAGTATGTTGATTCCATCTGTAAAAAGATGGTGATGGCTGAGATTCAGTAGTTGGAGATTCAAGGTAGATGATCATCAGTACTTGACGAGTCAGCATTAGAATTTGATAGGATTGGGAATAGGAGTGAAAATGTTCATGAATAGGTACCATAAGAGCTTATGACTTTAATGGGTTTATAGATCTGTCATGAGATTCTTTATATCATAAATTTCCATTAGATAGGCTCTCAGGATGCCATATAACTCCTCAAGAGTTATTTTCTTCAGATTCTCAGTTCTACTAATGGACACAGTGTAAACTGTCCATGTCTTAGGTAGGGACATTAAGAACTTTCTAAGACATTATTGTTATCTATCTCTATCTCTATTATCTTTTTCTCTTGAGCTTGATCATTTTTCTTAAAATTAGTTTTAAGAAGATTGATTGATTCAACATCCTTTATGAGTTCCAAATTGTGATTTCTATATAAGTTTACCTCAGTAATACATTTAGTAGTACAACAAGGTTTGAAATTTACTTCAGGTGAGGAGGTTGAGATTCCACCCATCAGTGTATTGTTAATGGGAGTAAGATCTTCTACTTGGAAGCTCCAATCAATCACTTCTTCTCCTGATGCTACAACTGTTGAATGTCTTTGGCTAGTAGAAGTAGGGGACTTTGATAACTTGAGTGTTGTTGAAGTTTAATGAGCATGAGGGAAATAGGTTTGATGAAGGTGTTTGCATTCTTTGGCAAAGAGTCCTAGCTGCTTGATGTTAAAACACTTCACTTTGCTCATGTCCAAACCAAAACCATATCTTCTCTACCTTAGAAACTTTCTTTTGTTCTCTACTGAAACTCTTTAGCCCTGAAAGAGATCATGGCTATCTAATATGTGATGTCTATCTCATCAAGATCATCTAGATGATTGCATTCAAGATCTTCTTCTAATAGTTGGAATAGGTTGGCTTGTTCACTAACAAAAGCTGAGTTTGAAGACTAGGTTGGTGAAAAGAATTGTGAAGTCTGCTGATTCCATCTACTAAAAGATGGTGATGGTTGAGATTCAGTAGTTGGAGATTCAAGGTAGGTGATCATCGGTACTTGACTAGTCATCCTTGGAATTTGGTAGGCTTGGGAATAGGAGTGAAAATGTTCATGAATACCATAAGAGCTGATGCCTTTGAGGGGTTTAAATAACTGCTGAGTGATTCTTCATAAGCATCCATTTCCATCTGATAGGCACTCAGGATGACATATAACACCTCAAGAGTTAGTCTTCAGATTCTCAGTTCTTCTAATGGAGACAGTATAAACTATCCATGTCTTAGGTAGGGACCTTAAGAAGTTCCTAAGAACATTACTATTCTCCATCTTCATCCAGCTTCGTTTAGAAAGTCAAGCAGTTTAACATATCTAAGATATGTTGCAGTCATGGTTTCTTCCCTTATGAAACCAAAGTTTTCAAACTTCTGATTCAAGACATCTCCTTTATTATCCTTTATATCATGCTTCCCATAACTTTTATGTAGTTGTGAATTTCTTAAAGGTATGGATGAAGTTGTTTTGTATGCTCATTTTGATTAGCCACGGGCCTTTAAGTCCACATCCATCTTTATTAAATTTTCATCTGAGTACTTTATGGGATCTTCGAGGAATCATGGCTCTACCTTTACCAGCACCTTGAACCATAGGGACATATGGTCCATTCAGTGTAGAGAGGCAATGTCTCAGATCTTGATTTCTTAAAAAATTTTCCATTCAGATTTTCCAATTATCATAGTCATATGGTGTGAACATGGGGGTTTGGTCTGAGTTCCATTCTCCTAGGCATGCTTACTTGATATTATAGTCATTTTGAAAGGATGGTATGAAGGATGTGGTGTTTGATAGTGTAATCAAAAGAAAACAAGTGATTTGTTAAAAGGTGAATTCAAACAAATCAAGAGCCAAAGCTTTTAAACCACTTGTTGGATCGGTGTTAAGGATTTACAAGACCTTTCTATTGATCAGTAGTTGAACAAATGTAGAATCTAAGTTAACTACTTACTAACAAACACATATACTTTAAGTAAAGATAACTACATGAGATGTTCTTTCAAACTATTCACTTGATTAATTAGCATCGAGTACGAAACGTTACAATCAGCAGATAAACAACTGGCTTAACAAGCTTACCTCTACTATACAAGTATGAGGGTTTTATACTATGAAATCTAAAAAATAATGCAAGTTTGGTTATGGTTTGTTCAATAACAGTCTCACAGTTAGAGAAGACACACTTACTAGACCAAATAGGGAACCAAACAAAGAACAAACAAGTAAAGAACACATAGATTGGCTTTCAAGGATGTTGTATATTGCTCTCAAATAATTTTACAAGTGTTACAATGCATAGTCCTTAAACTGGTTACATGAGATACTTTATACTATATCCTACAGTCGGACATACTTTGAATGTCAGCTGGATAGTAATTTAGACAACAAGATCAATGTAAAGTTAAAAGGCAGATTACCTATTGACATGTGACGATGACATGCCATAGCTCACATCCTATTGAATTATAATAAGGAATAAAGTACTAAAGTAGAAAGTTACAGACACGGACTCCATAATGTATAGTTGACAAAAATATGGAGATAATCACCAACTTGCATAAGTTGATGAGTCTTCAGAGCTGGCAGCGGAAAGGTCTTCAACTTTTGTCAAAAGGGTGTCAGGGATACATGTCTTCTAAGTCTTCGGAACATTTCAGTCTTGTAAGGCCCCATTCCTGAGACGCTTAGACATTGGCCAATCATCGCATAAAATATTTAAAACACATCGTTTGCAGTAGAAATATATCTTTTCACTAATAATTAAAATTATGTCAAATCATCACATCATTTGTTTACATCCCAAAAATTGTATCAACATAATAACACTCTCAAAAAAATGTTGATGCTTGACTCCAATCATTCCAAGTAGCTTATGCATCCACCTCTGCACCTCCTTAGCATCAACAATCACCTGCCAACAAGTATGCATTTAAAAGCGAGCGACGCTGAGTGAGTTCTAGTTTTATAATATAATACTTTGCTTTGTGAAAAAAAATACTTAATTTATATTCGTACGTGATCACACATCATACTTACATCTTGATAATAATTAATTATTATCTTTTCATCATCATTCATCATCATTCGTCATCATTCATCATCATTCGTGTTTCTACTTTCATTCATTAACATCGTTAACCTTTATATAGATCCTGCCATATGCTAAACTCCCATGTCATCCTCGAAAGCTGGTTATGTGCCAAGGTTTATAAATAAACCCCCACGTCATGATCAAAAGCTCAAGGATTAGACCACTGTGTGCATTTTCAAGGGTTAGCTAAACCATATACAGTTGAGTAAACAACTACCTCGTTGAGTTATCTCCGTTTAGTTTGCTTCAAAGACTTTCATTCATTCATTACGTTCCACTTTTCATTATCATTAACTTCCACTTTATTATATAATAGTTATCCTTAATTAGTATATAGCACACCAAGTAAGAAACATCATGAAAACACATTCACCCATAATCCATACATTCACATTCTCATCAAAACAAATAACAAACAATAATATCTAACCCTCCGCGGGACAGCGGGGGTTCGGGGGCAGTAGCCCCTAGTGGGGTCCAAAGAGCAGCGCCCATGGCTGGGCTGGGCTACCTATTACGTGAGAACTTCCTCTTGCTTCGAGAACTACGCCCCACGTGAGTACTTTGCAGATTCATATTTTGTACCATACACTAAACTACTCGTACAAAAACTATGGTTTTTCCCGCCCAGTCACAATTTATCGCGTCTAAAGCTGTTCTAACATTCTTAACCTCATAAACAACATCGTACAAGCATAAAACGAGCAATTTAGTACGCATAATAGCCCCATAACGTAAAAAACCATGTAAAAAGGGGACTAGAAACTCACCTCATGAAGTTCTACCACAAACACAACCTTCCCAAAGCTTATTCCAAACGAAAACTACATTACCATGCGTTATATTCATCAATAATCATTTCTTAGTACATAACAAGAGTTACTTCACGACTTACATATCTTAAACACCTCAATTCTATGCTTTCTCTCTCTAAACAACCATTTTCTCTCTCTAGCAGCAACAGTTTTCACGTGGGTATGTGTCAGGCATGGGTGCTCTCAGCTATTTATACCAGCTGCACTTTTCGCCAAGACTTCTTGCGCGAGAAGTTCACTTCGCGCGAGAAGTTTCTTATTTGCGTGAGAACTTCATCCTACCCTCTTTACTTCAAAATTTATGGGCGTTACAAGTCCACCCCCTTATTTAGTTTTCATCCTCAAAACCTGTCAGTCATCAAACAGATGAGGGTAATGTTGCCTCATCTATTCCTCGGTTTCCCAAGTGGACTCAGACCCCTTTTTGTTCATCCACTGTACTCGCACGAGTAGAACCACTTTATTCCTTAACATCTTCTCCTTTCTAACAATGATGTCCATAGGTTGCTCCACGTATTTGAGCCATTGTGAAACTCAATATCCCCAAGTGGTACGACCATATCTTCATCGGCTAAGCACTTCCTTAGACGAGGTAAAATGAACGTTGGATGAATTCCACTTAGCTCATCAGGTAACTCCATTAGATAGGCTACTTTCCCCTACCCGAGTAATGATTTGGAAGAGTCCAATATACCTTGGGCTTACCTTTTCCCACTTTCTAAAATAGATGATCCCTTTCCAAGGCGAGACCTTCAACATCATTTATCCCCCACCTTGAATTTGATCGGTCTACGTCTCTTATCGGCATACGACTCTTGTCTATCCTTTGCTGCCTTCATAAAGGCCTTGATCTTTTCCAACTTTTTGGTCATAGCCTCGATCACCTTAATATTCCCCAACTCCTTCTTTCCGATATCACCCCAACATATGGGCGTCCTACACTTCCTACCGTATAGCATCTTATAAGGAGGCATACCAATACTGGCATGATAACTGTTGTTATATGAGAACTCAACTAATGGTAAATGTTCATCCCAACTTCCACCTAAATAAATAATGCATGCCCAAAGCATATCTTCTAGCGTCATGATGTTTCTCTCCGAATGACCATCTGTTTGAGAATGGTAAGTCGTATTGACATGTAACCTCATCCCTACCGCATCATGAAATCTGTTCCAATACTTGGATGTAAACTGAGTGTCATGGTCAGACACGATAGACACCGGTACACGATGACAAGTCATGATTTCTTTGATTAAAATATCCGCTAATCTCTCAGATTAATACGTCTCATAGATCAGTAGGAAGTGAGCACTCTTCGTCAGACGATCAACTATCTCCCATATGGCATCGTATCCTCTTGCCATACGTGGAAAATTCATATTAAAGTCCACGGTGATGTGCTCCTACTTCCACTTTGGTGCATCCAAAGGTTGTACCTTCACATGTGGTTTCTGATGCTCCGCCTTCACTTGCAGACAAGTAAGGCACTTACTCACATACTCCTTTACATCGCGTTTCATTCCCGATCATTAATAATCCTTCTTCATATCCTGATAGATTTTTGTAGCATCAGGGTGAACTGATTATCGAGTCTTATGAGCTTTATCCATGATCTTCCCATGTAGATCTCTATAATGAGGAATCCACATCCGCCCCGATCGGGTCCTAACACTAACAGGGTTCTCCCCCGACTCAACAACTAGACCTTTCATCCATTCAGAGTTAATATGATCTTCTTTCAGCGCTTTATCCTGAAATTCCTTGACATGCTTCATCACATCAGAGGTCATGACCTACTGATAAGTCTTCACCCGGATCTGCTCGGGTCTTTCCTTTCAGCTAAGGGAATCCATCACCATGTTGGCCTTGCTCGGATGGTAGTGGATCTCACAATCATAATCCTTGATAAGCTCTAACCATCTCCTTTACCTCATATTCAGATCCTTTTTCTCGAAGAAGTACTTTAAGCTCTTGTGATCAGTGAACATGGTGCACTTTGTCCCGTAAAAGTAGTGCCTCTAAAACTTCATTGCAAAAAGCACAGCCGCCAACTCCAAATCATGAGTAAGATAATTAGACTCATGGATCTTCAACTTTTGGGATGCATAGGCTATAACTTTCCCCTGTCTTCGCTCCCTTTAGGCAACATCAAGATAGGAGCATCTAATCCTGAATAAGAAGCATCTGAATAGACCACCATGTCTTCGCTACCTTCAGGCAACATCAAGATGGGAACTTGAGTCAATCTCGTCTTCAGCTCTTCGAAAGCATTCTCCTACTCTTGACCCTATATGAACTTCACATCTTTACAAGTCAACTTGATCAATGGTGAAGCTATCTTAGAGAAATCTTGGAAGAACCTCCTATAATATCCTGCTAAACCCAAGTAACTACGGATCTAGGATGGCATCTTGGGATATTTCCATTGCATCACCGCTTAAACCTTTGGTGGGTCCACCATGATCTCTTCTGGATTAACAACATAACCCAAAAACTGAACCTCTCACAACCAGAAGGCGCATTTGGAGAACTTATCATACAACTTTTCACTTCTAAGTGTCTCCAGTACCTCCTGAATATGACAGGCATGTTCCTCCTCTCTCTTCAAACAAATCAGGATATCATCAATGAAAACAATCACTGATTTATCCAATATCGACCAACACACCCGATTCATCAAGTCCATAAAAGCAGGTGGCGCATTGGTTAAACCAAAGGACATCACGAGAAATTCGTAGTGTCCATAACACGTGCGAAAAGCTATCTTAGGAATGTCCTGCTCCTTCACCTTCAACTAATGGTAACCAGATCGGATATCTATCCTCCATAACCAACTGGAACCTTGGAGCTGATCAAACAAGTCATCAAACCTTGGTAACGGATACCGATCCTTCACTGTCAACTTGTTCAGCTCACGGTAGTCAATGCACATCCTCATACTACCATCCTTCTTTTTTACAAATAAGACAGGAGCACCCCATGGAGAGCTACTCGGTGAAATGGACTCATTGTCTAACAACTCTTGCAACTGAGCCATCAGTTCCTTCATCTCAGAATGAGCTAGACGATACGTAGCTTTAGCAACAAGTTAGGCACCAGATATTAAATCGATCTGGAATTTGATCTCATGGCCAGGTGGCACACCTGATAGATCTCCGAGAACAAGTCCGGAAAGGCACACACGACTGGTACGTCTGACAGTCATGGCATTGTCGCATCCACATACTTCACATAGGCCAAATAGGCATGAGATCCACGCTTCATACACTTCGCCGCCACTACAATCGAAATCACCTTCACGACCGTGCAGACCCTATCGCCATAAATCATCACCTAACTTCCATAGGCACAATTAATCGAATCATCTTCTTGCGACATACAATATTTTTCTCGTAGGCTGCTAGCCAATCCATCCCTAGGACTATATCAAATCCACCTAAGGGCATCACGTATAACTTAGCAGGGAACCTATGCCTTCCAACCCTATGTTACCATCCTCTACCACATAAGAAGTCCTGGTAGACTTACCAATAGCAGTTTCTACATCAAAAAGCTTATCAATCTTTCTACTCTTAGCGGGCAACTAATCATAGAAGATAGCATAAATAAAACTCCTACTAGCATCGGAATCAAAAAGCACAGAGGCACAAGTTTGGTTCACTAAGAATGTACCTGACATAAGATCAGGGTCCACCGTTGCCTCCTTTGTGGTCATAGTGAATGCCATCGCTTTAGCCCTCTGCCCTTCCTTCTCCTTCTCAGTCCCCTTCCTTGCCCTAAAGCTCTCAGCCCTTGGTTTCTTGTAGTCTATGCTCATATGCCCCGCCTCACCGTAGTTAAAGCATTTCACCACGTGACAATCCCTTGCCATGTGGTCCTCTTCCCACACTAAAAGTAGAGTTTAGATCCCCACTTGCATTCTTCTGCGTGCTCTTTCTCGCACTTCTTTCATGCCTTCTTTCCCCCTGTTAGTGGCTTTCGATCATCAACCCCCATCTTTTTACCACAAGCCATAAAACCAACACTATTAAACCGCTTCCCATTCCTATTGTTCCACTTCTTCTTCGTATCCACCGCTACTACACCTCTCGCTCATCATACAGCCTCCTTGCCAGATCGACCACCTACCTGAAAGTACCTGGCTGAGCGGCGATCAGATGTCTGCGAATGTCCACCGGCAGACCCTGGATGTATCTCTTTATCTTTCATGACACGGGGGTCACCTGCTCTAGCACCAACCTTTCCATCTCATTGAACTTTGTCGTCTACTTTTGGTGTGTCATGGTTCCCACCCGCAACTGAAGGAACTCCCTCTCAACCTTGTTGAGTTCCCTGTGAGGACAAAACTCCTTGATCACCAACTTCTTTAGTTCACTCCATCTCATCCTTCCAATCGCCCTGCTACCCTCGGCCGGCACAATGATGTCCCACCAGCATAAGGTCAAATCCATAATCCAGTGGGCAGTGAACTTCACCTTTTGACCCTCTCAACACTCGCTGATATCAAGTACCGCCTCCATCTCCCTCACCCATCGGTGAGCGGTAGTAGCACTCCCATTCTCCTCAAATGTCGGGGGTTTGCATCTCTGGAATGCTCAATAGTTACACCCCCTTGTAGTTTCCAACACTGCTTCCTCCTCCTCATTATCACTGGAAACAACCATCTCAGCCTTTTGTTGCTCCTATTCTCCTCCCTCTTTTGCCCCTCTCTGAGTGGTTTTCCTCATCTCCTTCTTCTCTTTCCTCTCGTCATCCTTCATGTCTCTAATAACCTCTATCACCACAGATGGCAGAATTGTCTGCATGAGCTGATGAATCTTCTCAACTGCCACCTCCTTCACAGAGGCCCTAACATTAGCACTCTCATCACCGCCTTCATGGTGATGAAGCTCGGGCTCTTTAGGTGCCGTTTTGGCAGTTCTAGCCCTATTCCTCATGACACGCGGCCGAGCACCATGTCCACCACGTTCTCCACCTCGGGAAGCCTTTAAAGATCTACCTCCCGCCATCATTCAGTTCTATAAGATTTAAACACCAACACAGTTATTCAAGGTAATAGCCCAGATTATGTCAAGTACAGTAAATCCCTAATTACAGTGGCCAGTTGAGATTAGACTCTTAATTTACTCTTCTTTCCCCAAGTATTTCCTATCCTGACTACATCATTACTCAAATCTACTAGAAACACATAATTCACATAACACAAGAACATAATTCTTTTTTTCATTAACGTACGTAAAATGTTTACAATTAACTTTTACATAAACTTTTACCTGCAGGTATATAGCTACTAGGACTGGCATCCCTTTCTCTTTCTAGTCCCATTCTCAGCTTAATTTTTATATTTGAAAATATTTTACCTAGTTCTCTTAAACTTTGACTTTGATACCAACTTGTAAGGCCCCATTCTCGGGACGCTTACAGATTTCCCAATCATCGCATCAAATATTTAAAACATATCATTTGCAATAATCTATTCATAAGTAATTAAAATTGTGTCAAATCATCATATCATTTGTTTACGTCCTAAAAATCGTATCAACATAATAACATTTCCAAAAAATGCGGACACCAGACTTGAATCATTCCCAGTAGCTTATGCATCCATGCATTAAAGAAAAATACTTCCTTTACATTCGTATGTGATCACACATCATACTTACATCTTGATAATATTTAATTATTATCTTTTCATCATCGTTTGTCATCATTCATCATCGTTTGTTTTTGTAGTTTCATTCATTAATGTCGTTCATCTTTATTTAGATCAGGCCATATGCTAAACCCCCACGTCATGCTCGAAAGTTGGTACTGTGCCGAGCTTTATAAATAAACCCCCACATCATGCTTAAAAGCTGACATAGTACCGGGGCAAGCGGCAAGGATCCCAACACATCTTGGTAAATCTCAAGGATTAGACCCCTGTGCGCATTCTAAAGTTTAGCTAAACCGTACACAGTTGAGCAAACAACTAACTTGATGAGTTGTGAACCTCCATTCATTTTCCTTGCAAGACTTTCATTCATTTATTACATTTCACCTTTCATTATCATTAACTTCCACTTTATTATATAATACTTATTCTTAGTTAGTATATATCACACCAAGTAAGAAATATCGTGAAAACGCATTCAACCATAAATCATACATT
Source organism: Flaveria floridana (assembly GCA_018326465.1). Taxonomy (NCBI): domain Eukaryota; kingdom Viridiplantae; phylum Streptophyta; class Magnoliopsida; order Asterales; family Asteraceae; genus Flaveria; species Flaveria floridana. The sequence goes on along the minus strand of BJCO01464516.1, from coordinate 17,898 downwards.
CGCATTCTCATCAAAATGAATAAGAAACAATAATATCTAACCCTCCACGGGACAGCGGGGGATCTGTGGCGGCAGCCCCTAACAGCAGGGTTATAGGACAACAGCCCCTAGTGGGGTCCAAGGGGTAGCGCCCGTGACTGGAGCAGGGCTGCCAGGTCAGCATGAAGAAATTTTATTTTGAAGCATTTATATAGCACATTTTGCTATAGAAAAATTTATCTTCCTGTTTAAACCATGCTAAACTACCTACCGCACGGGGACTACCAATCGCGCGAGAACTACCTCTCGCTTGAAAACTACCTCTAGCGCGAGAACTACATTTTGCGCGAGAACTTTGCAGTTTTAAATTTCGTACCGTACACTAAACTACTCACACGAAAACTATAGTTTTCCCGCCCAGTCATAACTTATCCCGTCTAACGCTATTCTAACATACTTAACCTCATAAACAACATCACACAAGCATAAAACGAGTATTTTAGTGGCATAATAGCCCAAAAACGTAAAAAAATATGGTGTAAAAAGGAGACTATAAACTCACCTCGTGAAGTTCTAGCATAAACACGACCTTCCCAAAGCTTTTACCGAATGAGAACTACATAACCATGCGCTATATTCATCAATAATAGTTCCTTAGTACATAACACGAGTTACTACACTAGTTACATACCTTAAACACCTTGATTATGCTTTCTCTCTCTTAAAATCCGTTTTCTATCTCTAGCAGCAACACTTTTCACGTGGGTATGGATCAAACATGGGTGCTATCAGCTATTTATACCCAGCAGCACTTTTCGCCCAGACTTCTCGCGCAAGAAGTTCATTTCATGTGAGAAGTTCATTTCATGTGAGAAGTTCCTCCTTCATGACTTTGTCTTCAAGCTTCACAACACTTCATTTTTGGCTTTGGAAGATTTTTGTCCCTGGCATGAGAAGATTTGACACTTAGTTCATTTTCTTTGTACGTGGTCAAATCTTTCAAAGTAACTTCCTTGTACATCAGTTACGTGTTGAGAGATCTTTGGTTAGCATCAGAATTTAATATAAACTCTTAAAAACTCCCCCGAGGCTGATGCTATCAAAACTTGAAGATTACTATAACTCTTGATCTTTCATTTGTTTAAGCCATCATCAGAATCAGAGCCATTCCTCCCCTCATCATTTGGTCTAGATTCTTTAGGCTCTTATAGTATCTTCTTATGTCCAAGAGATCATGCTCAGGGTGGTTAAGTATGTTCTGCCAGAAGTATACTTATGCACCTCCTTTATCTCGTATGTCATACCATCTGTCTAGGTTTGGAGAGTACACCCAAGCTAGTATGGGTCTCTCTACAGCTTGAGGCTTTATAGATAATAGAGTTAGTTGAGCAGCCTCTTTCGATTCACCCACAGGATGTTCTGACTCATCCTAAGGAGCAGAATTGGATGCCTTAGATTTTTCTTCTTCTTTAACTTCAAATATCTTCTGTTGGACATCCTCTTCCTCTTTATATACTTCAACTGATAAGGTTGGTCTTAACTACCTTGTCTTCCTTTTTCCTTCTAAGTTTGGTCCTTCCACTTCACGTGTTCAGAAGAAGGTTCAGGACCCGGTCATAGGTTAGAAGATGAAGTTAGTTATGGATCAACACTAGGTCTTAGTCATGTTGTCTAGTTTGGTTCAACCTTGACCTTAGCTTCAGGTGTAGTTTGACTTGATAGAGAATGCAAGTCTTGAAGCTCACCCCTATTGATCTTCTGCTTGATCACCCTAATATGCTTATCCATTGTAGATAGAGACATGGAACCAATCCTCCTTCCGGAGAACCTATACAGCTTCAAGAAGATCACCATCCTTTGTCTATCTTCATATTTCTTCTTGTTTGCTTTAATTATGGCCCTTGATTTTATAGCTTCCTCCCTCATATTTCTCTTAGCAGCTTTTCTTTCTTTGATTGCTTCTTGTTCCAACTACTTAAGATACTCAGACTCTATGTACTCATAAGATAGAGGGAGTAAAGCTTCTTCCTGGTAGAGACCTATAGCACTCATGTAGTTAATCATGTGTCGTCTGTCTTGTTCTCTACCTACTTGAGTTTCTTCCTTTATAGCCATAGACTCTACCTTTGGCCTTTACTAAACTGGAGAGAGGACAGGGGATTTGTTTAATTTCTTGTTTTTCTTTCTTCTTTCTCTTCCTTCTTTGGTCTTAAGGAGCAAAACAACATCCTCAGCCTCCTTTCTCTCTCCTGACACATTTGTGTCAGCCAGTTCATTTAATTCTTCCATAGGACGAGAGCATAGATCTTCTATATTATAGTTCTTAGGTCCAAGGTAGTTCAATCTGCCTGCCCTTAACTCATCTTTTTTTAAGTGTTTGGCCTATAGGCAGCCCTGATTGCAGCCTGATGAAACTAGGAGTTTCTCTCATTTTTTCTTCCACTGTTGAAGATCAAGTATAGGTTGGACTCACCATGGTTAGTTTGTTTATTTTGGTTTATTTGTAATAGGTTTAATGTTAGTTGGTTATTATATGTAAATAGTATTTAGTTTTAGTTTTGTAGAAGTTTCACTAACCCAGCGAAACTACCAGCGAGACTATAGTTTCCCTGGTAGTCAGCTGACTTAGGTCACCCGGCTAAACTGTGTTTCGCAGCCTGGTGAATCTATGATATTTGTCAGGACAGTTTTGCTACCCAGCGAAACTATCAGCGAAACTAGATTTTCTATATATATGTAACTTTGTAATCGATTGTGTAAGTTTTGCACAACCCTAATTTGAGTATACACTTTTGTATTCTTGTTCTTATTGAGTTTGTTGGCTGGAATCATCTATTTCTTATCTATGAGCCTTGTTGTTTGATTTCAAATGGTTTTACATTGAAACTCTTTCATAGATTAGTGTTTGGATTGTATTTCAGTGGGATTTGAGTATCATTTATCATCATTTGCACTGTTGTCGTTCATCAATGGACCAAGAATATGGTATCGGAGCCTTGGTGCTCTTGATGTGGTCATTGATTGGGTTTTAAAAGGGTTTTTGATAGAAATTACTGTTCCATCAATTTAGATCATTAGAGTGTTGTTTTAGCTATAAAACCTTTTCAAAAATACTTTGTTTGAGTATAAGAAGCTATCCTAATAATCCAATCACCAATTCATAGTGATTTGGGTGATTTCAAATTGATTTTCAGTTTGAACAGGCTGTTTTACTCTTCCAGCGAAACTAGTTTTGCAACCAGAGAAACTAGTTATGTTTACCTTCAGTGATTTACTGAATTTTCAGTGGATTCCAGCAAATCTACAAAGTTTGAATGAAAGTTCACCTTACTTAGTCAAGCCTTTAAGCGAAAGTGCTGGGGAATTTGTCTTAGAACCAAAGTTCTACTAGTTTCGGCGAAACTGTGCATGAAACTAGAAGTTTTTATATCATTTGCCTCGCGAAACTACTGCCCGTTTGCCCAGCGAATCTACGGGCAAATTTACGGGCAAATCTACCAGCGAAATTACTAAAGTTCAGCGAATCTATTCCTTACTTTGAAAATGACATCAACCAACATTACAATCTCTGATTTAGAGAGTGTTGCACCAAATAGGCCACCGAGGCTTATAAAAGGAGACAATTGTTAAGATTGGAAGCGGTGATTGAATGTCTTTTTCTTTTACACGGACCATAATCAATGGGAATCTATAATGAAAGGCCCACACTCTCTAACGGTAACTATCAGGGACTAGACCAAGGTGAACACTGACTCCTCAACCTTCTCTGAAAGAGATATTAAGCTAATCGATCGTGCCCAGAAAGATTTTGGGGCCTTGACCTTATGCTTATCACAAGCATATATAACCATTTTCTGAGCACATAAGTGCTAAGTCTTTGTATGATGCTCTATGTAAATTCTGTGATGGAAATGGAGATCTTGAAGAAGGACAAGAAAAACCAAGCTGAGAAGGAGTTTAATTCATTCGTCGGACACAAGAATGAAAGCCTTACTGAACTTATCAATCGATTTTTGTCAGTCTCAAGCACTCTAAATAAGTATGATGATCAGTTAGGTAATCATGAGCAGGTGACCAAGCTCTTAGACTCTCTCCCACCCCAATGGAGCTTACAAGTGAGAATGTTGAAGTAGGAGAGAAACTTGCTGATTACAAGCTTATGGATTTGATCAATAAACTAAAATCTTTTGACTTGGATCTGAAGAGAAGGGAATACAATCAATCCTTAGTGCCAGCCACGGTATATCCATATAATGCTGCATTGATTTCATCCGCTGCAAACTCGACCATCTATGGTGCAGCCAATACTAAATCTACAGGAACTGGTATGTTAGACAAGGCAAGTGGTGGACCTACAAGTGTTGTTTCAAGCTCAAAGACATCTGTCACCACTCAAATTCCTTCTGATACCATGGCAGTGTTTGGGATGTTTGTTCGTAGTTATGAAGCCGTAGTTGCTGGAGAATTCAAGGGTAAGGGGATGACACTTGAAGACTTGTATCAGGTGGATCCTGATGATTTAGAGGAAACTGACATTCAATGGCAAATGGCCATGCTCACACTGCGTGCAAGGAGATTTATGGAGTGCACTGGAAGAAGAAACTTTGGAAATCATAAACCAAATTCCAAGCTTGGTTTTGGTAAGTCAAAGTTGTGATGTTTCAATTGCAAGCAGTTGGGTCACTTTAAAAGAGAATGTCCATCTCTAATCGTCACTGAACCAGGAACGACTAGAACCTCAAAGGTTATTCCAATTGTAGAAAAGGAAGAAGCCAAGCTGAAGAAAGAAACAGCCCTGGTTTCTAACTTTGATTGGAGTGCTGAGATTAGTGAAACAAAGGCAGAGATCAATCAAGCGTTAGTATCTTAGGTGGGGAGAATGGAAGAGGAGTCAGTGGAAGAGTTTGATCCTTTCATTGAGTTCAAAGATGAGGTGGTGGAAGAAGCTTGTGATGCTAGTGTCAGGAAACTAGGTAAGAATGAAGAATGGGAGTTTAAGAAAGTTGAAGAAAAGAAGGTTGAAGAATTTGAAGAATGTGAAAAGATGGAGCAGGTTGAGAAGACAGAGGTTAATCTGAAGGAAAAAGGAAGGGGTGAAAGAGGAAGAAAGGAGAAGATCCCACCGGTCTGTCAGTGTGACAAGGCCCTGGCTTCCGAGAAAGTGGTCATGGGTCTTCCTTATGAGGTAATTCGGGATATGTGCTCTTCTCCGTGTAAAATTAGATTGTTTGGTGTTTATAAAGCCAATAGGTTATTACTAGAAAATGAAAAAGAGCTAAAATAATTAAATAAGGAACTTTTAGAAAGAAATGTTGAAATCGAGTCATTAACTAAGCGTGTAGCTCTTGCTGAGTTTGAAACAAGCAAATTAAAAACAAAGCTTGAAAAATGGATGATATCTGTGATGAAACATGAGGATCTTTTCAAGAAGCAAAGGGGGACTAGACTTAAAATAGGGCTGGGATTTGATGAAACAACTCATGTTTATCCTCCTCCAAGTACTTATTGCTATTCATCTATGCCCACACCTCATCAAACGAATGATTTAATTCACAATGATACTAACAGTTTGCATGCAGGTCTAGAAGGAGTGAATCATAAGGAGATTCGAGAGGATTATGGTTACGGTAGTAGTAGTGGTTTGGGCAGCACTAGTCATAGCATTTGTGATTTCAAAACGTCTTTGAAAGACGCTAGTTTAAGTAAGTTGGCATCCCAGTCTGTTTCAGACAGTGGCTTTTGTAGTTCTAATTCTAGTCCATCTCATTCATCATCAATTGTTTCTAGCTGATTTCCAAATGTTATCAATGCTTGTGTTAACGAAAAGAATGAATGTTCAAATGAAACTTTAGTAAGAAGTACGGACTCAAATTCTTTTGAAAAGTTCCACTCTCATCCTATCCCATCTTTTATCCCAATTCGGATTTTGAAACCAAACGAAACAAGAACATCTTCCTTAGAAATTAAAACTATTAATGTAAATGAATCAGAATTTAACAAAATTAAGGTATCAAAAGAAAATGAAAAAGAATCATATGATACATGTAACAATTTTGATTAACATACAACTGATTCTGAGGAAGATAGTGCAATTGATCACAATTCTGTTTGTCATTGCAAAAAGAAAGGTTTGAAAATCCATTGCTTTAAATGTTGGAAGGATGATCACGTGATTAAAAATTGTCCTAAATATGTTGATAAGAATTTACATAATCGTTTTTGGGTAGTAGATTAAATCATTTTCTAAATAATTTCTTTTGTAAGAATTCATTTGATTCAAAACCCAAGTTAGTCAAAACTTGGGTTCCTATTTCCAAAACCTAACAATCATTATGTTCTAATGCTAGGATCATTCTCGAAAAGTTGTCAATAGCTTATGGCATGTTGATAGCGGATGTTCCAGGCATGTGACCGGATTGAAGGATCTTCTCACCAACTATAGGATAATAAATGGAGGATATGTCGTATTTGCTAGAGACAAGAAAGGTGGAAAGATGATTGGTCAAGGTGAACTCTCAAATGGTTCATTGACTCTGGAGAAAGTGAACTATGTTCCAGAACTGGTATTCAACTCATTGAGTGTATCACAGATATGTGATAAAGACATTCCAGTAGTGTTTATGTCTAATGAATGCTTGTTCCTGAAACCCGAGTTCACTGTTCCAGAGGATTTAATAATCATGCTAGCTCCAAGGAGGAATGATACATACCTGCTGGATATGGGATCAACAGAATCTACCTCAACTGTGACATTGTCTTCTATCAAAGGCTTCATTATCCGAATCATTTTTATGGCATAGGCGTTTAGGACATGTTAATTTTAAAATAATAAATATGTTGGTTAAGAACAATCTCGTTAGGGGGATACCACTCAAAGATTTGTGACTGGTAGAGAAATGCATGGCTTGTGCTAAAGGAAAACAGCATAAAAAGCCACATAAGCTTAAGCTTGAAAATACAATTTCACTTCCCCTTGAATTGTTACATACTGATTTATATGGTCCTATTAGTGTGAAATCTATTGCTAAGATATCTTATTGTTTGGTTGTAATAGATGATTTTTCCCGATATTCGTGGGTGAGATTTCTTGTAAATAAAAGTGACACCGCAGAGGAGTTACAGCAATTGATTCTATCAATCGAAATCATCATCAAACGGAAGGTTATGGCAATCAGAAGTGACAATGGAACCGAATTCAAGAACCACATCTTTGACTCATTCTGTGCAAGCAATGAAATTCTTAAACAGTTTAGTGTTGCAAGGACACCTCAACACAATGGTGTCGCTGAAAGAAAGAATCGTACACTTATCAAAGCAGCAAGAACTATGCTCATTAGGTCAAAGCTTCTAATTATTTTCTGGGCGGAAGTAGTTAATTGTGCATCTTATGTACTGAACATGGTGCTTATTGTAAAAGCCAAGATGAAGACTCCATATGAACTTCTTCATAAATGAAAACCCTTGATTAACTTATTTCGTCCATATGGTTGCTCGTGCACCTTGTTGAATACGGATGCACAAAAGTCAAAGTTTGGTGTTGTTTCTGAAGAATGTTTCTTTGTTGGCTATTCTTCCTCACAAAAGGCGTATTGTGTGTACAATAAAAGGACACATATTGTGCAGGAATCCTTCTATGTTGATTGGCAAGAGTTAAATTCACCAAACATGGGGTCGGACCTAGAATGGTTTTATGACTCTAACACTATCTTCAAATCATTCAATCTTCCAATATTTGATGATGATGTTGTTCCTCAACCAAGTGTTCAAATCATTTCTCCACCTAAACCACAACCACAACCACAACCCGAACCTTAACCACAACCACCAAATGACCCTCCATCTCCATTTGACATCCCATCCACACCTCCACCATAACCAATTTCTCAATCACCTCCATCTTCCTCTTCCCAACCATCCTAAACCTACTCTTCAACTCAATCAAACCCATTAACCCTTAACACCAATTTCAAAACCCTAAAAGACCACCCACATGATTACATCATTGGTTCCATAACTGATGGTGTGAGGACACGGAGTCAATCTGGTTTGATAAGTGAATGTCTCTATGCATGTTTCTTATCTCATGTTGTACCCAAAAATGTCATAGTAGCACTTCAGGATCCAAGTTGGATTGAATCTATACAAATTGAGCTTCTGCAATTCAGGAAACGGAAGGTTTGGCAACTGGTCGATCTTCCTCCAAATAAGTTTCCCATAAGAACTAAATGGGTTTTTCGGAACAAACCAGATGATGTAGGAGTCATTATCAGGAACAAATCTAGGCTGGTTGTTCAGGTATTTGCTCAAGAGGAAGGTATCGATTATACTGAAGTGTTTGCTCCAGTTGCTCCATTGAAGCTATCAGAATCTTTCTTGCTCACTCCGCTCACAAGAACTTTAAGGTCTTTCCAATGGATGTGAAGTGTGCATTTCTATATGGAAACATTTATGAGGAGATATATGTCTGTCAGCATCCAGGTTTCGAGGATCCATATTTCCTAGATAGGGTGTACAAGCTTGATAAATTCTTATATGGATTACATCAAGCACCTCGTATCTGGTATGAAACCTTGACACAATATCTACTCAGTAAAGGTTTTTCTCGTGGCACCATATATATGACACTATTCAAGAAAGAAGTTGATAGTGAAATGTTGATCGTTCAAGTGTAAGTTGATGACATCATTTTTGGTTCAACCAACGAGAAGCTGTGTAGAGAGTTTGAAGAAGTGATAAAGGATCGCTTGAAAAGAGTATGATGGGGGGGGGGTTATTCATTTTCTTGGGATTACAGGTTGAACAAAAGCCTAATGTCATACGGATTCATCAAGAAAGTATGTTCTGGATATTCTCAAGAAATTCAAGATGGATGATGCGTCTCCTGAACTTACTCCATTCACTGCTCAAACTTGCTTAACTCCGGATGATAATGGGAAACCCATCGATGCTCATCATTATCAATCTATGATTGGGTCTCTCATGTATCGCACTGCTAGTCATCCGGACATTACTTTCGCCGTTTGTTACTACGCCCGTTATCATGCAAATCCGAAGGAATCTCATGAAAAGGCTGTTAAACGTATCTTTTGATATCTCAAAGGGTCCTCCCGTTTAGGTCTTTGGTATCCCAAATGTGGAAATTTTGATTTGCATGCCTATTCTGATAGTGATCACGGAGGTTGCAAGATGAACCGGAAATCAGTCAACGATGGATGCCAATATCTTGGGGATTGTTTTGTTTCATGGCAAAGCAAGAAGCAGAAAATTATATCTTTATCTACAGGTGAAGCTGAATATGTTGTTGCCTCAAGCTGTTGGTATCAAGTGCTTTGGATCTAACATCAGATGATGGGTTATGGCATCAATTTCTTCATACACCACTCTTTTGTGGTAATGAAGCTGCCATTAGAATCGCCAAAAATCCAATTCATCACGCTTGAACCAAGCACATTGAAACAAGGGTTCATGCAATCCAAGATGCTCAGGAAAAGAGGTTTATAGATATTATTCCAATTGACACAAAAAGTCAAAGAGCAGATCTTTTCACTAAAATATTTGACAAACCTTGTTTTTATGAACTGATCTCTATATTCGGTCTAATATCTTTCTGAAAATCTCTTTTCCTAATAAAATGTCCTGCTTTAATAAATAAACTTTTCTTACATTTATGAAATAATTTCTGATATCCCATATTCCTTCTTATTCTATGTTATTTTCTATTTTTTTACCTTAATATATTGAAAACAAAAAAAATTTCTATCCCCATGTAGGTAAATATAAATTTAGGGGGAGAATATACTTTTAAAGTGTTTTAAAATTTTGCTCTTTCAGGAACCCCAGAAAATGAAGTTAAAAAGAGGTCAACAGCTTTTGTCAGGATATGCATGGTAGACTCAGCCTGAAAACAAAGTAAACAATGATCGTGCAGCTAAACTAAAGATCAAGAACTTGGTAATAAGGATCATTCTCATGACATTTTGGCCTGCAAAAAGATACAAGTCTCATAAAAAACTTAGTTGAGAGTGGTTGATTATTGTCTTAAGTCTGTTCTAAGTCTGTGTTGGGTCTAATATCTCTTAGTCCAAATTGTATATTATGTATAATAAAATGCGTGTTTATCTCCTCTGCTATGCGTGAGCATTGACCTGGAGTGATGATCTTCTCTGCTATGAGAAAGCATTGACCTGAAGCTCTCATCAACATGCTAAGATGATCTTCTCTGCTATGCGGAAGCATTGAACTGAAGCTCTCATCTTTTAGAATAAGATGTATATCTCCTCTGTTATACAGAAGTATAGACCTGGAGATATCATCATAGAGTCTGTATATTATTGTGTCTTATCAAATTATGATGCTATCATATGCATGCATCTGTATTAATTATGAATTACTCAAGCAAAATCAATGATTACACTCAATATCCATTGATGACGGGATAAGTTCTTTGCCAGATGTCCGTGGGGAACCAAGTTATCTGAGTTTCTTTCATTAAATCTAAAACATGATAAAATCAGTTGCAGGTCATTTGTTTAAAAGAATAAGCCATGGGATTAAGAGGACAAACATATCATCAATCTCGCAAAGACTTGATTCTCAGAAAAACATCGAGAAAAAGATGCAAACTATATGCTTTCAATATTTTATTTCATTTTATTCTACCTTTAATTCTATTTGATTTTATTTTAAATTGTTCATAGTATAATCATTTACTTATTGGTTTGATTTTTAAGTTGGAACTGTGGGGTGAGGATTTTATCCTTTACAAATGTTTGCTTTTTCATAAAATATATTACTGTTAAAAAAAAGGGGCGAAACTATAGGCAAAACTACACTTTCGCTAGCAGTCATGCTTAATCAGGATCAGTCTGTTTACTCGGCCGAACATATAGTTTCACTGCCAGCGAAAATAGGTGGTATATATTGCTTCAGTTGGGTTTCAGAACTCATATGTTCGAAAACTCCCAAACCTAGTTTCTCTCGGCCACTCGTAGCAAAAATCATTTTGAGTTGTTGTTGGTTGAAATAGGGTGTTGCTTTATGATGAGGTGTGTAGGGCGAACTTGGTCTTAGCTTGAATTGGTTTGCATCGGCTGAAAATGTTTCTGATTTGATTCGCTGAAGCTAAAGAGTCGCAGTTTCACCCAGCAAAACAGCGAGATGCTTTAGCGAAACTGAACGAGAGTTCATAGTTTCAAGAAAAATTGTAAAGTTGTGTTGTCCAAGCACAATTGACAGTTTCGCTAGGGCATTTCAGCGAAACAATAGATTCGCCCGGCTTGTATTCCTGAGTTTAATAGTGAGCGAAACAAATAGAGAAATATAGTTTATCTTATGCGAACTTACTAAATAAGTTATCAGCGAAACTAAGTTAAAACTATTGATCATAACTCAATGCCTAAGACTCAGCGAATCTATTCCTTACCTTCAGCGAATCTATGGTTTCTTGACAGCGAAACTAACTATGTCGCCCGGCGAAACTACAGTTTCGCAGCCAGCAAAACTAGCCAAAATCAAGAAATCATTAATTTTTTATTAATTTTTTCGTCTTTCACTACGTATATTCATTTCACTAATCTTTCTGTATTTCCTTTTCAGTTGTTATGGCAAACTTAAAGTTTGATGACAAGTTCTATATTATGGCTCTGCTTGATGACAGGAATCCAAAAGCCGTGGGATTCAGAAACTGCATTAGATGGTTGAGACAATCTCCAATTTTTTATGCCATTTCTCACATGCCTACCATCTACGATCTTCACGTAAGAGACTTTTGTAGATCAGCGGAGTACGATGTTGGATCCGTTCCCAACCAGATTGTAGCACGGCTTCAAGAGCAAGACATAGTCATCACAGCTGATATTATTGCCATGGTACTTCGTCTCGAGGATGACAGTGTCGCTGAGGTGGTGCTTTCTGATAGCTGAGTCCTAGTGGCTTTTAGAAGTAATGGATATGAGGGGCCTCCATTTGGCTCGAAGAAGGAAATTAAGAAATCTCTTCTTTCCAAAGAATAGAAATATATAGCCCAAGTCTTTATCATGTGTCTAGAACACAGAAAGGGAGGATCAGACAGGCTGAACATTCACTAGGCAAGGGCTATGATTATATTTTGTAGAGGTCAAAAGGACAATATTTCAAAACTAATATTTGACTGCATGACTAAAAACATCATGGCACATAAGAAGGATAAGTGGTTGTTATACCCGAGATTCATCCAAATGCTGATTGATGATCTAATCCTGAATGTGCCAAGACACAGACAAATTAAAAGATTGCCCCAGATGAACTCCAGAATTTTTGTTGATTACTCTATAATCAGACATGATTTCAGTTACCCACCTGAGAGGTGGAACTACATCAGAAGGGTGATTGAATCTGAGAACAAAAACATTAAGGAAAACAGGGTGAGACAAGAAGAATTGATAAAGAAGAAGAAATGGTATGCTAAAGAAAAGGAATATGATTTTGAACAAGAGGTCGATGAGGCGGCTGAAGAGTTGAGAGCTCAAAAAGAGAAGAGGAGTAAGAGACGGGATAAGAAGGAAAGTGAACCTGCTAATATTTCTAAAAGAAGAACAAAACATAGATAGGAGGCTTTCACAAAACAAGCAGGAAGGACAGATGCCTGATCTGATCTTGATCAAGATGTGATCAGAAATGTCAATGCATCTTTGGCAAATGAACTGTGCATGATAAAGACCACACTGGTAGATCATGAGATACTAGAGAAGGAGAAGGATGTGGTGATTGAGGGATTAAAGAAAATAGTTGTAGACCATCAAGATTTGATCAAGACTATTTTCAAAGAGTTGAATGAGTTAAAAGCAGTGGCTGGCCTGCCTAATTAAAGATCAAAAGAAGAGCTGAAAGATCTTACTGACACCTCAAAGTATGAATTCCTCAATGTTGGAGGTTCATCATCAAAGGCAGGAGAGGGCCCAAGTGGAGCTACAGATAATAGTCATGATGTTGATACTAATGAAGCTGGTCCTGAAGACGTAGGTGAAAAGGATGTTGATGTTGATATAAATGAGACTGCTGATGATGTTGGTGAAGGTGCTGAGGGCAGTGGTGTAGAGAAAATGATCGATGTTGGTACAATGAGAATATTAGAGGGAGAATTCAACTTGAAGTTTGATGTTGATCATGATTTGATTGGTAAGGAGATAGAAGTGAATCAGGGAAATAAAGAAAAAGAGAAGAGCCTGATAGGAGGCTAGTTGATGAGGAAGAAGAGGATGATGAACAACTGGTTGACTATAGTTTATAGCCGGAATACTATGAGGTAGATGAGAGGCTGGTAACTTATGTAGCTCAGTGAGGGTCAATAGAAGGTGATGTTATTGAGTTGGATCAGGATGATTGGTTTGAGAAAGAGAAGGTACCTGAGGAGATAACACTCATGTTTCAAAACATACAAGAGGCCAGCAAGAAGGATGCTAATAAGAATATCATTAGCTGGAAATACAATGATAAGCTAAAACTATTTATGATTAAGAGGAGGGGTGGAAAGATATATTATCTGAACAAAAGGAATGCATTCAAGACCTTGCCTAGATGGGACTTGAGGAGGTTAGCTGAGATCCTGCTGATAGATGCTGATGCCACTAAAAGGATAATGATGTTGGAGAAGGAGATTAAGAAAGGGCTGAAGGATAACTTTGAAGCTTTTGTCTATATGAAGCCTGAGAGAAGGAGGTCCAAGAAGGACTTGGATTGAGCCACAGGCAAAGGAAAGATTGTTTAAAAACTGAAGCCTGCAAAGACTATAAACAGAGTACGTGTGCCCAATCCGCTTCCCCCGATGCTGAAAGACTTTGCGAAGTGGTTTTATGACAACAATACCGGGGAAGCTATCATACAGATTACAGGGGATCAGGAGAGCAGATTGTTGATCCGATGGAAGTGTTTTTATTTGGAGATGAGGATTTGAAGATCTTATGTGAAAATCACATTAAATCAGGAGCCGGAGCTGAGACCAGATCTGAAGCCAGTCTCTTTATGAGAGTGGCAAACAAGGCTAGAGGGGTGAGCACTGAGGTCAGGGAGCTTAATCAGAAAGTGATCCAAGATGATGAAAAGAGAATGGACGTGCATGACTTAGCTAAGCAATTTCACAAGCAAGTGCACATACTGAGGATGATGTGATTGGAGAGGTTGGAACTGATAAAGAAGCAGAACAGAAAGCCAATGAAGATGAAGGTAAAAGGGTTACTAGGCTAGAGCTGAAGTGGAGAATTAAGAACAATCCGGTGAGGTCCAACATAGGGGGAGTATTGTAGATCGAGTATAGGTTGGACTCACCTTAGTTAGTTTGTTTATTTTGGTTTGTTTGTAATAGGTTTAATGTTAGTGGTCTATTATATGTAAATAGTATTCAGTTTTAGTTTTTTGTAGAAGTTTCACTGACCCAGCGAAACTATGGTTTCGCTGGTAGCCAGCTGACTTAGGTTACCCGATAAAACTGTGTTTCGCAACTGGGTGAATCTATGATATTGGTCAGGACAGTTTCGCGGCCCAGCGAAACTGTCAGCGAAACAAGATTTTATATATATATATATGTAACTTTGTAATCGGTTGTGTAAGTTTTGCACAACCCTAATTTGATAATACACTTGCATTACTATTCTTCTTGTGTTTATTGGCTGGAATCATCTGTTTCTTATCTATGAGCCTTGTTGTTTGATTGTTGTGTGATTTCAAATGGTTTTACATTGAAACTATTTCATAGATTAGTGTTTGGATTGTATTTCATTGGGATTTGAGTATCATTTATGATCATTTGCATTGTTTTCGATCATCAATGGCGCAACAACTGCCATCTTGTTCCTCTCCCTCTTCTACTCCTCAATCTCCTCAGAAGTTAGAACTTCCTTTCCTTTCACAATCATTGGCCTAGGTGACTTAGGGAGGAGAGTGATTTGGACTTCTTGGACTTGTTCTGCACTTGAGCTCTAGCCAATAATAGGTTTTGCGACACCTTCACCAACTGGCGTCTCACTGAGGGTAATTGGTGCTGAAGGAGTAGTAGTCTTAAGGTTTACAGGGTCTACAACTGGGCCTTCAACTGAGGTTTCCCTTTCAAAGCTAATTTAAGGTCCAACTCAGTATCTAGTTGACCAACTAATTTCCCTGCTAGCCTCTGTCTATATAAGCTTGTTCTTCTTTAAAACTTCTCTGACACCCTCATTTGGATCCTCTCTGCTAACCTGTCAGCTTGTCTATTTTGGATTGGATTGACAAGTGGTAGGTCAATAACAGAGAAGCTTTCTTATAATCCTAGGGTATAGATGTTAAGGACTTCTTATTGACCCTTGAATCTAGAAAGCACCATGGCCCTTCTATCAGTGTCATTCCTCCGTCCTACTATTGGATTGTCAGCGAGGTTGGATGGAGGTGACATTGCCCTTGGTACAATGACCTACTCAAATAAAATTTGAAATTTGACTTCCACATTGCTGTGCGTAAAAAGAGGTTGTTGAGTCTGGACAATTATGAGGGTGGTGAGTACTCAATGTCCATTCTCTGGGCAATGCACCCATGTTCTATAACTGTGGTGACTTTCTCCCTATTTTTGGTAGCATCACTTACTTGCACAAGTGAGCTAGAGGTTAGGTCCACCACATCCATATGTTCTTATGGACATGGTTAAGCATGCCTGGTAGGCCTTTCAGATAGTTTTCCCTTGAGATCTGTGATCTCAAATTGCTGATTAAGCACCTGCCTTTGTAAGGTAGCCAGCTGAGATTCCACGTGACTAACCTTTGAGACAATATATGTGCAAGTTTTTGTCAATTGTTGCATCTTTTGTTTCATACTCCCCTCATCTTTATCAAAAGAATCATAGGGGGATGAGAAGACATAACCAAAGTCATCCCTCTCCCCACTAAATATTTGTTCATTGTCTTTGGATTTCACCTGCTCTATGAAAAGCTTCATAAGAAGTGTCAAGGAGCTGGGTTGTCATGGTTGAGGTCTTAAGTATGTAATCATTTTCAGAAGTGATATGGGCTAGACATGGAAATGTCAGGAGCACTCATCTCTGCATGAGTATGAGAGGAGAAGAGAGACTAATGGTACTCACTGAATCTCATATCTTCATCATCATAGAATTCTAGGTTGGAGATTGGTTGGTTAAAATCTAATGGGTGGGGATGGTAGCTTTCCCCTTAAGGTTGTTTATCCAAGATTTGAGACTTAGGTTGAAGGCTTGAGGCTGTGGTTATGAGGTCATCAGGCTGAGCATGAGAAACCTCAGCACTTATCATAGAAGGAATGGGTGTGGTTTGCTACCCAGGAGAAGTGGGAGCTCTTAGTTCTACTTGCTCCTGCATGGGTGAGTATATGGGGGCCTACACAATCTAAATAGATTAGGCAGGGGTTTGTTTGGATTTTATTTCTAGGTGAGGGTAATTTGAGGCTATGTGGGTGGTGAAGATGATGAAGGTGTAGCTTCAACATTGACTAGTATTGCCAAGTTGTCACCTTGAGCAAGTTGCTCTAACATTTTTAGGACAAGGGTTGTTTCTACCCAGGAAAAACCAACAGTGATTTTCTTTATTATCTTAAAGATGTCTGGCTTCGTCTGTGCCTACTTTAGAACATTACCTGTTCCCCTCAACTGTGAGCCTAGTTCACAGTTGAGAATATGCTGGACATATCTAGGGAACATGTACTATTCAAGGGAATCTAAGTTAGCAAGTAAATTTGTATAAATAAATTAGGTACACCTGAACTTGATCCTCTAGACAACTCTATGGAGCAAATAAGAAAGATCTTCTAGATATTGGTCCTATCCTCCATGCTTGCTGGATAGTAAGTGGATGATGACATGGTGGAGGTATTTCCATTGAGAGGAGACCTTTCCTTTCCTGAAGGTCTTGACTAAGAAGTCACCTCCATAGCCCATCAGCTAGAATGACCCATTTACTGCCTGTTTGGTGAAGGATAGTTCACCATATTCATCATCCTGCCACAGATGTTGGTTGAAGGTGGTTGGAGTGATGAAAAATGTTCTCCCCTGCACCATGGCAGATAGTGCCATCTTACCGTCTATTATAACCTCTTGGCATGTCCTCCCAAACTCTAAACATTGATCTTCATATAGTGAAGGGTGAATGGTGAGGGTGGTGAGGTAGGAAGACTGGGAAAGAAAGTTGAAGATCCCTGGAAAACTAGGGTCTTTCTTAACAGATAATAGAGAAACATAGTTGTGTTGCCTATGTAGGTGCATGACAAAGGCTTACCGGTTTTGGCGTTCAGAGTTGGCCATTTTATAAAGCTTTTATGAGAGAGATTTGAAGAACAACAAGGGTTTATGGAGAATTTAGGGCTTGAGAATTCAGAATAGGAAGAAGAGACAGTGAGACCCATTGCAAAGGTTGCTTGAATATGAGACAAAGTTATTGCAAAAGA
The DNA here is from genome assembly GCA_018326465.1 of Flaveria floridana. Classification (NCBI taxonomy): domain Eukaryota; kingdom Viridiplantae; phylum Streptophyta; class Magnoliopsida; order Asterales; family Asteraceae; genus Flaveria; species Flaveria floridana. Next base: position 507 of record BJCO01464516.1, on the reverse strand, counting down.
TAAACTTTAAATCCATATGTCGGTCTTACCTCTGAAAAAGTTCCCAAAAAGGTAGTTATTTTGGAATTTGAAATCGTCCAAAGTAATTTCCCTTCGGATGTTTAAAGAAAGCTTCTGAAGCAATTCGGAAGATGTAAGGCCCCACTCACCGGGCACCCTACCGTTGGTTCTTCATCGCACATATAACGTACATAATGTAAATAATCATAAAACAACGCAGCGGAAATGATAAAATATATATACATTCTCATTCATTCATAAAAGTCATTACATCATTGACTCGATTACAAAATACAACTTTCTCTACTTTGTCTATCTTCACTATGATTGCTGCTGAAGCATATGAACCTTTGATTACATAAGTAATCTCGTTTATATGAATCCTCAGCAATCATAAGGTCATACAGTGACCTCTACTGGAAGATAATAATAAAAAGAAGATATATTTATCTTCGAAAAGAAGATATTATGTTCAAAAATATATAAAGGAGATTTCTTGAGTAATCT
>BJCO01464515.1:0-29646 GCA_018326465.1 Flaveria floridana | reverse complement strand
AAGGGTGTTGTGCAAGCTTTGGGTATAGCCTCTTGAGAGCTTCTACTTTGAAGTTTCAGCCACATCTTCATCTTCATTTTCTTCTAGAAATAGTTTCTTTAAGAAGCTCCAAAGGTTGTAATCTTTACATCTTATGTTCTTATTATTGTATGCATTGTGTATAATGATCCATGGCTTGGGGTTCTTTGTTAAATGGCTTGAACAACTATCTTAGTAACATGTTTTAAAATACAAAATCCGCTGCGTTTTCATATAAACTAAGTTATATGAGCTTTGATAAACATGTTAAAACCCCTACATCATGTGAGGATGTTGTTTCACTTGGAGTAGAGATCCGAATAGGAGTTAAAGTTGGAATGGGAAGAGAAATGAATTTTTCAAAACAAATTATTTTTTAAGAATTTTTATCGCCTTTACTGAGAATACCAACTTTTTCGTTAACACTTGAAACATTGACTTCATTTGATTCAAACATTGTGGAATGAGAAAAACTGGAATGTAAATTATCCAAACTACAATCTACGCTACTAGAACTATTGTCTACAAAAGACTTTTTGGGATCTGAAGAACTAGAAGTACAACTGCCAAGACCTCTACTTCCTCCATAATCATAATCTTATTGAACCTTTTTATGATTCACCCCTTTTAAACCTGCAAACAAACTGTTAATACCATTTTCAAATAAATCATTTGTAAGATGAGGTGTAGGCATTGGAGAATAGCAAAAGGTGCTAGGCGGTGGGTAAACATAAGTGGTTTCGCCTTAACCTAACCCTATCTTAATTCTAGCTCCCCTTTGTTTGCTATAGAGTTCCTCTAGCTTCATTCTAGATATTGTCCATTTATCAAGTTTTGTTGTAAGTTTAATGGTCTCAAATTCATCTAAAGTTACTCTCTTGGTAAAAATATTAATTTCCATATTTCTCTCAAAAAGGGATCTTTTTAAATAATCATTTTCTTTTAAAGCTTCGTTTAATTTTACAAAATATTTTGCTTCATTGTTTTTAAGTTACTCATTTACCCTTTTTAGTTCTTTTTAAATGATCATTTTCTTTTAAAGCTTCTTTTAATTTAAAAAAAATTTTGCTTCATTCTTTTTAAGTTCCTCATTAACCATTTTTAGTTTCCCTTCATTTTCTTTTAATATATTATTTACTTTATAATTCCCAAACAAATGAATTTTGCAAGTAGATGAACATATATCTTTAATTACCTCATATGGAATCTCCATCACCTTCTTCTCAGTAGCTAGGGCCTTCTTATAGTTCTATACCCTAGATTCCACTTTCAACTCCTCTTCCCTTGCAGTTTTTCCACCCTCATCTTTTTCTTTCTTTTCATAATTAACCACCATACTGACCATCGCCACACTCTCCTTCTTCTCCTTCTCGCAGGCATTCTTCAAACTATCATTCACTTCACTCTCCTTCCTTCTACTAGCTTCACTTTTCACCACCTCTGTAACCTCAGCTACCACGGTATGATTAATTTCCTCTTTCGTCTCAGCTACTCAGCACTCCAGTCAAAGTTGGTTAACAAAGTTGTTTCTTTCTTTTTCTTGACCCAGTTAACCCCCGTTCCTGGTTCAAAGGCAATAAGAAATGAACATTCTATTTTAAAATGCCCAAGCTATTTGTAGTTATCTGAGCTTTGATTTTTCAAATCCAATCTTTGTATTTTGGTTTCCAAAATTCTTCCTTCTTGTTCTCTCCAGGAATCTTCTTTCCCATAGAGTGATCATATCCATTTGCCATTGAAGATCAGCTTCTAGCAGATCATCAGGATCCAAATGATACATATCTTCCACAGTCATTACTCTTTCCTTTAATTCACCAACCTCCAATGCTTCATAACTATGCACGAAGAGGCCAAATAAAGCCATACTCTCCGATAGAACCTGTGGAAGAATTGGAGATTTTGATGTAAATCCACTGCCTGTAGTCTTGTCAGAAGTGCCAATCGTACCACTATAAGCTGACACGTGCTTTGACGAGTCTGAACTAGATGAAATAAGAGCAACCTTCTATGAATAAGCTTGAGATGGAAGCATTGCTTGGTTGTATTCTCTTTGCTTCAGATCTAACTTGAAGGACCTCAACTTGTTTATTGTGTCCATGAGCTTCTGATCCAGAAATCCCTTTTCTTTCCTTAACATCCTCACCTGCAAACTCCATTATGGTGGTATAGAATCTAGCAGCTTTGTGACTTGTTCTTTGTTTGACAACTTCTCATCATACTTCTTCAGTGTGCTTGTAACAGACAAAAAACGATTATTGAGATAAGTGAGACTTTCATTCTTGTGTCCAATAAAATAGTTGAATTCCTTTCAGCTTGAGCGGCTTTATCCTTGACCAGTTCCTCATTACTATCATCGAATTCACACAACGCATCGTACAAAGCCTTTAAAATTTTATATTTACCAAATCTGTTGTAGATTTCTGCTGATAGGCACAAGGTCAGAGCATCGAATTCCTTTTGATCCTGATCGATCAACTTGATGTCTCTCTCATAATATTATGTCGGATCTTCAATTTGAATGGTTGTATTGTCTTCTATTGAAATAGTCACATGAGGTTCTTTAACAATTGACTCCCATTGAGTGATCGGTCTACAAAAAGATGCCTTTCAAACATCTTTTTCAATCATCAAAGTTATCACCATTTATTAGCTTAGGGGTTTGTTTGGTGCCACACTCGCAAGATCAACAAGGGTAAGACTTGCCGTCATTGAAATTTGACTAAATCAAAAATCAGTAGTTTCACACAACAGATTGTAGTTTCATAGAAGAAACAGTAGTTTCACAGGTGATAGTTTCACAGACAGAATGCAGTTTCGCAGCTACCTTCTACAGTAGTTTCTGCTGTAGTTTCGCTCGAAACTATTGATCTTTCGTTCAAGGAAACTGAAGATAGTTTTTGAAGGAAGCTGATTAGGCTGAAGAACATTCATTCTAGGTTCGCAAAGAGATCAAAACCACCAAAGATCTATAGTTTCACAAGGTAGTTTCGCATGATGAATGGTAGTTTTGCACTATGAATCTGAAAACCCTTTTTTTGCAAAAAAGACCCAAAAATCACCAAAACTCACTCAGATCACAACCAATTTGAAATCTGATGATTTCAGAAGTTTCCCAAGTTCACACCACACTTTCTTCAATCAATTTCCATGTATAACACATGTAAAACAACTCCAAATGACTAAGAAGATGAATATGTCAAAACTACCCAAAAACACAAACAAACAAGAGCACGAAGGCTCTGATACCATATTATTGGTCAAACTGATCGTTTGAATGTGCTTTTGATGAAGATTTAACACTGAAATCCACTAGATATCACTAATTTTAATAACTTATGGATCAAGTAATGATGGAATATGAACACAAATCAAACATAAGACCCATTTGTAAGAGAATTTATGAAGATTAAGAAGAATAATGCTCACATGTTTGAAATATAAGCTCCTAGCAATACACAAACAAAGACTGAACTCAAATCTGTAATTAATAAAGTTCCAAGAGTTACACAATGAAGAACAAAGAAACATATATATACAGGACCTAGTTTTGCATATAGTTTTGCATACTGCGAAACTGTATGTACTATGACATGAGAAACTACCGGGCAAAACTATAGTTTTGCATACAGGTTCGTATGTAGTTTCACATGCCACAGAGTACATAAAAAGACAAAACTAAACTAGATCCTATTACATTAATATCTAAGCTATAATAAACTATAACTGAACAAGAACAAACGGCAAGATGAATACCACCCTAATCTTGATCATCATCAACACTACCTGCAATGTGCAGAACAGATTTTTACTAGTCAAGACTCATGGTAAGACTCCTTATAAACTATGGCACAAAAGGATACCTTTTATTGGTTTCATCATATCATTTGGATGTCCTTACACTATCTTGAATATCAAAGATCAAGTAGCCAAATTTGTTGAGAAATCAATTGATGGACACTTCATTGGATACACTTCCCAAGCTAAGGCTTATAGAGTATACAATCCAAGAACTAGAGTAATTGACGAGTCACCCAATGTGACCTTCAATGAGCACACTCTTAATGTGAAGGGTTCTAGACTTGACTGGCTGTTTGATCTTTACTTACTTACCAACTATTTTAACAAATCTTGTAAAGATGCTTTAGGATCTACTGGTAATTTATCACCAGGAGATCCTACCCCAAGATTTAAGCTGAGAAGACCAAGCAAGCAAACTACTTCTACTCTAGTGGAAACTAACCTTGCAGTTGTAGTTCCTATTAGCACAACCATGACAAATTCATTTGATACATCTGAAGTGCCTACAAATTCCAGCTTAGAGGCACAGAACTCAAATGAAGGAGCTTCTAATGTAGTAGGAAATGAAAGTGGTGATAGTGATCAAGACTTTCTTGATCCTGATAACCATTCTATAAAAGCCAACATCAATGATGCCACACACTCATCGGATCAAGCTTTTCTTTATAAGTGTGCTGATGTGGTGGCTAACACTCCATTTCCAGATCTGAATTTGACAAATTTAGATCCAACTAATCAACTTGTTGTTATTCCTCAGTTGAGAATCCACAAGTCACATCCTACCGCAAACATCATTGGATATGTTGACACAGGGGTAAGAACAAGAGGACAAACCCATGACAAACATGTTTGTCTATACTATTGTTTCTTGTCTCAGATAGAGCCCAAAAAAGTTAATGATGCTTTAAAGGATGTCAGTTGGGTTGAAGCAATGTAGGAGGAGCTGCTTCAATTCAAAAGACAAAAGGTTTGGAACCTATATCTTCTTCCTTAAGGGAAGACCACTATAGGTACCAAATGGGTATTTAGGAACAAGAAGGATGATAGAGAACTTGTCATCAAGACCAAGGCCTAACTAGTTATTCTAGGGTACACATAAGAAGAGGGGATTGATTATACAGATATCTTTGCTCCAGTGACAATACTTGAAGCTGTTAGGAAATTCCTTGCTTTTACTGCATCCAAGGATTTCAAGGTCCACTAATTTGATGTCATGTCTGATTTCTTATATGGGGTGATTGATGTGGAAGTGTATGTCAAACAACCACCTGGCTTTGTAGACCCAAATCATACTGATTATGTCTACAAGCTTGATAAAGCTCTTTATGGGTTGCACCAAGCTCTAATGAAGTAGTATGAGACACTATCTAAGTATCTTTATCAGCATGGCTACAAAAGGGGAAATATAGATGGAACTCTCTTCATTAAAGAAATAGGGAATAACTTGATCCTGGTTCAAGTTTATGTAAATGAAATTATCTTTGCATCACCTAATCTAAAGCTCTGCAAAGACTTTAAGAAGCAGATAAAGAATAGATTTGAAATGACTGCCATGGTGGAACTTAATTTCTTTCTAGGAATTCAAGTGAGCCAGGTTGATAATGGAAACTTCATAAATCAGTCAAAGTACGTACAAGACATACTAAACGGATTCAACTTGACTGATGTAAGGTTACAAAGACACCCATAGCCAGAAACCACTCCCTAGGACTTGATCTTAAGGGGGAGCGTGTAGATGAACATCTTTACAGGGCTATGATTAGGTCTCTTATGTACCTCATAGCCAGCAGGCCTGATATCATGTTTACTACATATATTTGTGCAAGATATCAAGACAAGTCCAAGATGTCACACCTAGTTGTTATAAAGAGGATTCATAGATTCCAAAGAACTCTGTCTTCTATTTGTATGCTTATACAGATTGTGACTATTATGGCTGCAATATGACCACAAAGTATACATCAGGGGGGTGTCAATTCCTTAGTGGATAGTCTCTTGGTAAGACAATAAACAATCACGAGTGTCCGTATCAACTGCTAAAGTTTAATACATTGCTGCTGCTAGCTGCTATGCTCAAGTGCTTTGGATTTAGAATTAGATGCTAAACTATGGAAAGAGACTCCTATCTATATAGATAACAATACTGCTCTCTATTACAGAGAACCTTGTGTAGCACTCAAGGACAAAACACATTAACATAAATGAACAATATGCTGATGTGTTCATAAAAGCTTTTGATGAGAAGAGATTTAAGTATCTTGTATCAGCTATTGGGATGATTAACTTTGAGTATATTTAAGTATCGGGATGATTGACTTTGAGTAGATTTTATTAAATTAAGTTCAAAATTGTTTTTCAAATATTTGTGTCTTTAAAGTTTTCTAATTTGTAATTTGCCATCGGAAGTAAAAAATTAATGTCAAAATTGTTTTTCAAAATTGGAAGTAGAAAATATTCTAAAGGTAATTTGTCTTCAGAAGTTTTGAGAAAACTTCCAATGCTAATTTGAGTTCAGAAAATATTCCTTAGTTTGACAATAATGGCTTCGGAAGAAAAAGTACTTAGAGTAATTTTGCTTCCGAGACATATTTGGTTTTGAAAGATATTAAGCTCGAAAGTTTTATTTAAAGGATGAATAAAGCTTTCGAGACTTAGCTGTTTTCAGAAGAAAATTGTCCTTCAAAACATATAAGTACTTAAAAGCACATTATTTAAGTTTTGGAAGATATATCATAATTTCTTTTGAAGTTAAATTCCTTAGTGAGTAGTTATTAGTTTTGAAGATATAGCTTTCTTCGAAAGTCAAGTTAATGTCTTCCAAAAGAAAAAAACATCTTTAATTATTAAAATTCTAAGGAATATCATTTAAAAAATAATTTCTTCTAAGGTAAACAGGGCTCATATGAGTGATAAATTAGACCACTTTAAAGACACACATATCTAAAAAACAATATTGAAATTAATTTAAGAAAATATAATCAAAGTCAATCATCTTAATAGTTTATATAAGATATTTAGATCTCTATTCATCAAAGTTTTTTGAATAGACCAGCATATTGTTTATTTGTGTCCACTTTTAGTAGTTTTATCAATCCTTTTTCAAAATTATCTCTTATTAAATGATACCTAAGGTTCATGTACTTTGTCTTTGAGTGCTCCACTGGATTCTCTATGATAAAGATAGCACTAGTATTGTTGATGTGGATAGGAGTCTCCTTAAAGTTTAATCCATAGTCTAACACCTGATTTCGAATCCAAAGCACTTGAGCACAGCAGCTTCCAGTAGAAATGTATTCAACTTCAATAGTTGATGTAGACACATATGCTTATTTCCTCCATTTCCATGAGACTATCCTTCCACCAAGGAATTGGCATCCCCCTGTTGTATACTTTACAGTCACTTTGCAGCCACCATAGTCACTATCTATATATGCATACATCTTGTAGTCAGAATTCTTTAAATACCAAAGTCCCAGCTTGGGAGATCCTTTTGGGGATCTGAAAATTCTCTTGATAGCAACCAAGTGTGACATCTTAGGATTGGCTTGATATCTTGAACATATACATGTGGCAAACATGATATCAAGCCTGTTGGTTGTGGGGTACATAAGAGACATAATCATAGCCTTGTAAAGATGTTCATCAACACACTCCCTCTCAAAATAAGGTCATAGGGAGTGGTTTCTAGCTATGGTAGTCTTAGTTTCCTTGCACTCAGTCAAATGAAATCTGGTTATTATGTCTTGCACATACTTTGATTTATTTTTACAAATGCCATTATCAACCAGCTTCACTTGAATTCCTATAAAAAATTGAGTTCCCCTATGGCACTTATTTCAAATATAATCTAATTAGTTTCTCAAACTCTTTGTAGAGTTTTTGATTAGATGACCCAAAGATGATGTCATCTATATAAACTAGAACCAACATCAAGTCATTCCCTGTTCCTTTGATAAAGAGTGTGTTCTTAACAGTACCTCTCTTGTAACAATGTTAGACTAGGTACTGTGATAGTGTCTCATACCATTTCCTTGGAGCTTGATGTAGACCATAAAGAGCTTTATCAAGCTTGCAGACATAATCAGGATGATCTGGGTCTTTAAAGCTAGGTGGTTGCTTGACATACACTTTCTCATCTGTCACCCCTTATAAAAATGCACACTGACATCAAGTTCGTACACCTTGAAGTCCTTGGATGTAGCAAAAGCAAGGATATCCTAACAGCTTCAAGTCTTACCATAGGAGCTAAAACATCTGTGTAGTCAATCCTTTCTTCTTGAGTGTACCCTTAAGCCACTAGTCTTGTCTTGTTCTTAATGACAAGTCCTCTATCATCCTTCTTATTCCTAAAAACCCACTTCATAACTATTGGCATCTTCCCATGAGGAAGTGGACATAGGTTCCAAACCTTTTGTATTTTGAATTGAAGCAGCTCCTTTTACATTGCTTCAACCCAGCTTACATCTTTCAAAGCCTTATCAACTTTCTTTGGCTCAATCTAGGACAAGAAGCAATACTACAAACAAACATTTTTATCATGTGTTTGTCCTATTATTCTCACCCTAGTCTCAACATCTCCAATGATGTTTATGGTAGGATGGGATGTGGGAATTCTCAATTGATGAATCATAGCAAGTTGATTTGACAGATTTAAATTAGTGAAATTTAGATCTGGTGACTGAGTATAACCCACTACATCAGGCATTTATCAAGTGTCACTTGATCCAAAGAGTGGGTGAAATTATTGATGTTGTCTTTAGTGGAGTAGTTGTCAGCATGATGAAATTCTTGATCACTTTTACCTTCTCCATCTCCTCCTACATTGAAAATCTCTTCATTTGAGTTGTGTGCCTTATTGATGAAATTGGTTGGCACCTCAGATGTATCAGTAGAGGAGTTTGTCATGGTTGTGCTAACACGATTTCTATTTGCAGGGTTTGTTACCACTAGAGCTAAAGGGATTCTATCATTTGGTCTTCTTATCTCAAATCTTGGATCAAGATATCCTATTGATGTATACCTATAGACGCTAAAACATCTTCACAAGATTTGTTAAAATAGTTGGTAACTAAATCAAGATCAAATAGCCAATCAGGACTAGAACCTTTCACGTTGGGAGTGTGCTCAATGAAGGTCACAAATGCTGAATCTTTAACTACTATAGTTCTGAGATTGTATACATTATAAGCCTTAGTTTAGGAAGAGTATCCAATGAAGTGTCCATCTTTTGATTTCTTATCGAATTTGGCTATATGATCTTTGGTATTCAAGATGGTGCATGGATGTCCAAATGACCTGAGGAAACCAATGAATGGTGTCATTTTGTGCCCCAGTTTATAAGGAGTCTTACCATGAGTTTTAACTACAAAAACTCTACTCTGCACATAGAAGGAAGTGTTGACTGTCTCTACCCAAAAGGTGATGGGCGGTTCAGAGTCAGAGATCACATAATGTATCAAGGATCTGGTTCTTGAATTCAGTTCCTTGATAAGATCTTATGATCTTAATCTTGTGATCACATTTATTATTAATTTTCAAAATGAAGTTCTTAAAGATTTTAGGGTTCTCATCCTTACTTCTAAGAAAGAAGACCCAAGTATATCTTATGAAGTAATCTATGATGACAAGACAATATGAAGTTCTTCCTAGACTAATTACATTGGTAGGGACATAGAGATCCATATGTAATAAGTGTAGGGGAGTAGTGATGGATTTCATTTCCTTTGGCTTGTGAGACACCTTACGTTGCTTTTCTTTCAGACATGCAACACAATGGTCATCACTTGTAAACTCTTTCTTTGGCATTCTAGTTACTAAATCACCTTCAATTAATTTATTCATGTTCTTAAAGTTTACATGGCATATTATTTTATGCCAAAGGAAAGACTCATCACTATTGCCTTAGATCGAAAGCAAGAAACATCTCCTGATGGAGAGGTTTCCTGCAAATCCATCTTGTACATGTTCCCTTTCCGGGGGCTCTAAGCAGGATATGCTCTTAAGAAATAATCACCCCGGGATTAAGAACAATGCACTCATGCTCAGTGAAAATCATGTTATGTCTGTAGTCATAAAATTGAGTTATACTCAAGAGATTGTATCTAAACTCTTTGACATAGTTTATCTTCTTAATGATAAGCTTTCCATTTACCTACCCCTTCCTGTGATGTAACAACCTGATTCACCTCTAAAAGCAATCAGCCTCTATAAATTTTCTCAAAGTTCTAAATCAAAGAGCCATTGCCTGTCTTGTGCCTTGAACAACCACTATTAATGATCCATACATTTCTCTTGATTCAGTTGTTCCTACACATGAAAAGTAGATGGTTAGTTACATTTGGAAACCTAAGCGTTGTTGGACTTTGGATCATCAAGATGAAATAAAGATAGCTCAATAGTTATTGATACTATGTGCAAGCTTTGAGGATCTGTGGTTGTTCTTAATTAAGAAACTTCAATCACGTAGCCTTCATTTATCTTCTACACCATATTTGGAAGTTTAGACTTGGTCTTTAAAACTTCAAAAGTTTTGATGACTTCAAAAGTTTCAGAGAATGAATCTTCAGAAGCTTTTATATCCACTGCAGTAGACCTCAGTGGTTTGGAAGCATTCCTTCCTTCTGAGACCAAACTTGCTTCTGAAGACAGTTTTCCACGTATCTCTCTTCTTGTTCAACTTGGAGTTTCCAAAGGAAAGTGGTTTTCCTTCCAAAGCTATTTTCTTCTTCCTCTCAGAAGTCTTTTTTTATTCATGTGGATGGTACTCTTAGGATTATAGATGAAATTTCTAGCAAAGTGAGTAGTATCAGCACACATGATGCATTCAACATGCATACTTCTAAGCGTCTTCTACTGAGGAGAATGTTGAGCTTGATCTCTTTCCACTTTCTTCTTCATCATCTAGATGATGCATGAGGGTGAAGCTTGCTCTTGGAGGTGGATGGTCTAGGCTATGCAGTACTGGTGCATATTTGTTCAACCTTCTTCTATTGACTAGGATGGTTGGAACTTGAACTAGGACTCCTGGTACGAATGTCCATAGTTGAGTCTTCAGTCTTCAACTACTTCAAACCCAGTAGAGATAAGACTTGCTTTTGCTTGGGATTGAAAGTGGGCTTAATCTCTTAGACTTTCTTTGATTTTCTTTTTGTATCCCTAATCAAATTCTTCCTAGCTGACTTGCGTATCCTTGGTTCTTTCTTCTCTCCACGAGTATAGTGACCCTTCTTAGGATGAACCTCCTCACTCACTTCTGGTTCATCATTCACAATCTCCTCTTTATCTTCTTCCTCTACTTGGATAGGGTCAATGAGGGGAAGCTCATTTTCACTAGTTTTATAGCTTGGGGATCTTGCAGATAATAATGTGTATAGAGGAGCTATCTCACTCGATCACAGTCCCTGCTTGTTTTAATAACAAATCTTCGCATGAAAGGATGAAGATATTATGTTCTTTAAGATTCCTTCTTTAAGAACACACTTTTCTACCCTGGCTTTGCTGATCATAAGCTCAGCCTGGCATTCAGTTAACTTGGTAATGAGATCTTTGATTTGAGTCCTGTAAATTGTGTGCTCATGCTTAAGAGTGGAAATTATTTTCTCTAAATTTTCTATTTTAACTTTATAGTCATTTTTAAATATTTTGAAATCAGCTTTTAAAATATTCAGTGACTCAAGGTCAGATCTCACTTTCAAGTTATAGGACCTATACATGTTTACTTTAACAATGCATTCAGGTGTACATAGATGTTCTAATACATTGGCTTCATCAAGGTCAACCATCAGTGCTTGATTTGGAAAAATATCCTCTACCGGAAAGCTCCAATCAAAGCTTCCCTTTTCAACAACAACTGTACCTTGTTGTTTTGATTGGCTTGGCTTCTTAGTTCTAGGAGCTGCATCGGTGTAGTTAGGCCTAGATTATGTTTGGCCACCATTAGTCCTTGGTTCCTTACACTCCTTAGCAAAGTGTCACGCTTGATTATAGTTGTAACACTTCATTTTTCTTTTATCCAATCCAAACTTTCCACTCATTACATTGCTAGGAAACTTTCTTCTGGTTCTCTTGTACAACTTCTTGGCTCTATTAGTGAAAAGAGGTGTTTGCTAGACTATCTCCATATTCTCTAAGTCATCTGGATGGATACAATCCATGTATTTAAGTGAGAAGATAAAGTTGCCACAACTTTCATCAGAAGACACAAAGGCTTGAGATGAGCTTGTCTCTTAGAATGGACTTCCTTGGATCTAGCTCTCCTTTGAAGAAAGGGACCTTTGGAATGGGATTCCTTGGATATAGCTCTCCTTTGATGAAAGGGACCTTTTGCGAATTGTTAGGGTAGCAGATGAGATGATGTTGTGGTTCTATGCTATCCCTTTCACCATATGGAGGGCTGAACTCTTTTGATCGCTAGAAAAGTTGCTAGATAGATTCTGCATGTTCATCTCCGTCTAGTAACCAGTCAACATACCATACAGATCTATAAGTGTATGGGTGAAGAGGTTTTCAGTTCTCTTAATGGCCACACAGTAGTGTTCAATTGTATGGGAAGAGAGAACATGAACTTCCTTACAATGTCCCTATTCTCAAGTTTAACTCCAACATCCATCAGAGTATCTACAATCTCAACATACCTAAACTATGGTTGAGTCATAGTTTTACATATTTTGTAGGTGAAATTCTCAAACTACTGCTTCATGAGATCCTTCTTGTTTTTCCTGCCTTCCTCAGACCCTTCATATATAAGCTTCAGTGCATCCCAATGCTTTTTGTAGTTTTGCACTTCTTGAATCCTCTATAGATAGAGTTGGGAAGAGTAGTTTGTAAAGCGATCATGGCCTTCTGATCTATATCAAACTTCTTCTAATATTCCTCAGAGTAGTCATCCACTTCCTTTGGATCATCCACTACAAGCAGTAGCTGAAGTGGGGCTTAGGATGTGAGGTCCTGAGACAATAGATCTCCACATCCTTCTATCTTGAGACTTGATTAAGCCTTCCATTCTTTGGCACAAAGTATCAAAATCATCAAGAGTGGTCAGTGGAGATTTGGTCATGGTACCAGTTTCCATGTCAGGCTTAGTGAGAGCTGCCATTTGAGTTGGTAAGTGTTTTATGAAACTAGAGAGATTTAAGATGGTAAGATCTTACAATCACAAGCCCAAAATGTTGTGATACCAATTGAAGGACTAGTTAAGGATGATGTAACAGTTTCACAAGGTTGGAGAGATCAAGCACTTAATAGATCAAATATGGAACCGAAAAATGAAACAAAGAACAAGAGTAAAGAACACAAGCAGAACACAAGTAATGGTTTTCAAGAATGATGTATACTACTCTCAAGTTTTTTACAATTGTTATAAGGCTTAGTCCTAAGAGCTAGTACCTGAGACACTTTATACTACATCCTACAGCCGGCCATACTTTGAAGGCCAGGTAGAACACTAATCTAGACAACAAGATCAATGTAAAGTCAAACGACAGATTATCTTTTGACTAGTGACTATGACATACCATAACTCATATCCTAATCTATTACAAAAAGGATAAAAGTACAAGAGTAGAAAGTTACAGACTCTAAGACCTTAATCAACAGTTAAAAAAGTATGGAGATATCAACAACTTATATAAGTTGGTGAGTCTTAAGAGAAAGCATGTCTTTTCTGTCTTGAAAGAAATCAGTCTCTTGGCTTCAGAAGACTTCGTCTTGAAGCTTTGGAAGACTTCATCTTTGGCTTTGGAAGAATTGGTCTTTGGCTTTGGAAGATTTGAAACTTAGTGAATTTCTTTGTACTTTGTTAAATCTTCTGAAATAACTTCCTTTGTACTTTAGAAGGCTTGCTGAGAGAACTTTGATTTGCATCAGCCTTTATGGTAACTCCTACAAGAAGCTGTGTAATACCTGTCTTTCAAAACTACGATATTATCCGGCAACGACGCCAAAAACTTGATGCATGTGAAAGGTATATATATTTTGATAAAGATTTTTCATATAGATTCAGTTTTAGTTAGTTATTATTAATACTAAACTACACACACAAAAGGCAAGTGTACCTGTCGTGTGGTAATAAAGTGATGGTAAGAACCGAGTATCAATCCGCGGACACACCGAGCCTACTCAACAACCTTAGTGATTGACTACCAGATTAGGTTTTTGTTTGAGAAAAGTATAAGTTGCATTGATGTAATCAAGATTTTTAGGGTTTTAAATTAATAATTAAAAGAAAGTAAAAGTAAGAATGAAACTTTTGGATTTAAAACCAAGGAATAAAGGCTATCATCTTAACTAGATTACTCTTATGTAACTGTGATGAATTGGTGGTGCGATTAAATATATTGATTAAGGTAATTATGTTAATGTTTATAAATGTGAGCTGGCACGATTTCTCGTCTATCCGCTCCGTAGTGACTAGGACCTCATTAGGATGAGACTTACTGAATAAATCAAAGCCACTAGTAATGTAGTTAAATCACCTGTGACATTTTGACATATGATTTCTGAAAACATAACTTAATGTTAAAAAGAGAGTTGATCAGGTTCCTTTCTAATATACCACTAATTTTAGAAAACAATAACAATTATTGTAGATTTTTTAGACAAATAAAAGGGAACCCTTAAATAATCAGAAATGTGATATGATTTCTAATAACCATTTCTAGTTCATAAGCCATACATTTAATATGAAGACCGGTTTCACAAATAAAACTTATTCATACACTTTTCAACCTTGTATGACATTCCCAATTACAAATCATAAGGTTTATAACTTCCCGTTCAAATGTAGATGCTACCCATCAAAAGTTTTCCCATGATTACTATTACATTAACATAATATTAATCACACCATTGTTTATCACAAATTACATAAGTTTTATCCAATTAGGATGAGAATAAGAGTTTAGCTCATAATGAGTTTGAACATAACAACAAGTGACATAGAAGATAGATATGAAATCATCGGTGAAATGGAACAATCAAACCGGTGATCCACAATGGATGATGTCTAAAAAATCCCGAGCTTCTTCCAAGTGTTGTATGCACCTCCGAACCTCCAAATGAACTTTAAGTCTTGATTCCTGAGAGAATTCAACAGCGTAACTCTTCCCCGAAAAGCTTGCTCAAATAGTGAATTTAGGCCTCTATTTATAGGCTTTCTGGAGTGTTTAAGCATGGCCCCGTGCCTAAAAGGCACAGTCCCATGCTAGTACAATGCTTACGAAATTTGGTCGACTAGTACGTGCAGAGAGTGTCGGGCACGACCCCATGTTAAATGGGGCACGACCCTGTGTTTGAGGTGGGGCACGACCACGTGACTCATAGGGCATGACCCCGTGACTACTTTTAGGGGACATTACTTTTTGTCCTATCAGATGTCCAAACACGAGGGTGTGCCAATTTAAGCATGGGGGTGTGTTTTAGGCAAGTCACGGGGCGTGCTTAATGAGGCATGACCCCATGCTTGGACTCCAAACCTCAGATTTCTTTAATTTCTTGTCAAATATGCTTCTTTTGTCCATCTTGGCCTTTTAACACTTGAAAACACAATTTAACAAATTTAAGTGCATAATCATTATTTTAAGGAGACATGTAAGGAATAATCGATGTACTTTTGATAGGAATTTTATGTATAATTTAGAGCACATCAACTTACATTCAAGACCATAAAACTAGACTGAATTAAAACTTATTAGCGTTTATATGATACAAAGCATCCATTAGGTTAGAATCAAATAAAATATAAAAAATACTACCATGGCAGTTGTAACCACACATTATCTTATATATGAAGATTTTATGCAACGTAAATCGCTAAATCTCCTAGACATGCTAGTGTCACCTAGCACCTCCTACTGTTGGCATCACAAGCTAAACCATGTCACCAATAACATTATTGGTGAGTCATAACCAGAGACTATATACTATTTAGATAATATAACAATGTGTGTGCAAGAAAATTATTTATCAAATCAAATCTTAGTAGCGCCCCCGCATATAGCGAAGTGTTCAACAACATATATGCCACGCTAGGTTACATAACAGGAAAATGGATAGGTGACTCTAATAAGAGTCCATATTGACACATCACAAGTAGTAGATAAGACTAAGGATCCTACACTCTAACTAATCTTAAAGGATTGTGATGTTGGTGAATAGTGACATAGTCCAGAGTCCATCCTCACACCAAAACTTGCAAGTGGGGCATCTCTTACTAGATTGATCCAACTAAGCATAGATATGCCTTGAGGTGATCAGTGACTTGGTCTAGAGCCCATCCTCTCACCTTAATGATTTACCTGTAATCATAATGAACAAATGGTATGCTAGCCCATCATGGACAATTTAACTCAATATCATACACACATTAAAGCATTTTCATATAATCACTTTAAGAAGTTTATATACAAGCCTAAAAACAATTAAGAAAATAGGATATTTAGATATGAGTTCCACAAGTGTTTACAACCCTGTAACACATTAACCTTCACGTGAATACATTAACTCATTGACTGTGAAATTCCTCGAGTCATCCTACTAGATATAATCCACCCGACCTGCCCTAGTCATGTTTATGACCCCGAGCTAGATTCTCTCCGATTCAGGCCAATATTTCCATCACAGCTCTTGATGAATACACATCAAAGGGTTAGGGTTTGCACACACACCCAACACAGTGACCAAACATACTTAACCACCACATGAATCCCTATCGTATATGCTCCCATTAAATCATCAGGGTTATGAAATGACACTACCCTACCAAAAGTAGTTTTTTCCTTATCATAGTACCATTATGCATTCTAACCACTTACAAACCAGTCTAGTTCTTTTCAAAACCCTAGTTTACTCTTATATGCCATAACGATGCATAATCGATTGAAGACATCCACAACTCACCACTGAGTGCTTCAATACTACATTGAATTTTCATACATCACAAATCAACACATATATGGCATAAATCGTATTTATAAGATTTTAAAGCTTATCGAAGGGAATGGATCCTCTAAACTTTGATCCCTAAACCAAATCACCATCAATGAATGTTTCTAGAAGTTTTAATCATACAAACAAGCCTTCAGACCAATGTAGATCTTACAAAGAGAGAAAGAGAGAGTGCTTCAAGATTGAGGGTTCTAATGGTGTAAAACCTTTTTTCTTGGCTTTTATATCGAGTATGTCCATCGCCTTCCTTCGTTAACCGCTAAGCCAACCTTGGGGTCTGCTACCAACTTAAAATGGAAAATTTGCATCTTTCAAATGAATATTCACATATTGGAATAAAATTTTCCTCGCGGATTGTTAAGCCAAACCATGGCGGCCCGCAACCTCCTTGGCAGGCAGTTACTTTATTTTCTTGGGGGCCGCTATGAAACCTAACTTCCTAATTACGATCCTTATTCCTTGGCAGATGATTGTAACTTCCTATCGACCTATAACGGTCCTCTATGGTCAAAAAATCCCAAATTCTTTGAAATTTCCATTTCCAATCATACTATACTCATTTGTGACTAGTTCATTCACGTGATAATCCGCCCATTGGGCCAAGAGGTCACATACGTAACTTATTCTAACCAATAATGTTTACTAAGTTATTATGGAGATGTAGTAATAGTATTAATTAATATGTAACTGGTTGGGGGTTAAGTTTGGGTCAAGAATGTCACCTTCCTAGTACTAGAAGAACTAATATTGTCTTGTGAAGGAAGATGACTAAAAAGGGTGAAATACAAAATTCCTCATACTCTTAGTTAATATTAAATGTGTGTGTACACTTTTGTAGAATCGCAAGAACAAGAATCTAAGAAGGAAAATTTGATTCTTAAAGGAATTAGAGGTTTGGAGTCATAAAGCGAAGTACATAATCATCTTCCATTAAAGAAATCATATTGCTATGATTTATATATCAATGTTTTGAGCGAAATTGTAACGTTGTGCTGTCTAAGCACATTTGATAGGTTCGCTAGAAAGATTTCAGTGACACTATAGATTCGCTAGGCATAAAATTTTGTGTCTAAACTTGAGCGAAACTATTAGCGAAATACAGTTTCCCTTAGGTGAAATTGCAAAAATAGTTGTCAGTGAAACTGATTAATAGCTAAAACACATAACTCAATGCCTAAGACTCAGCGAATCTATGCCGCCAGCAAAACTAGCCAAAACTTGATTTTTTTTGTTATTTTGTATAATTTGATTTGTCTATTTATGTATATATATTAATAACTAACCTACTACTGTTTCCATTTCAGTTAATATCAACTTGAAGTTCGATGACAAGTTCAACATTGTTGCTCTACTGGATGACGGGAATCCAAAAGTAGTAAGCTTTAGAGACTGCATTAGATGGCTAAGGCAATCTCCTATATGCTATGCCATCTTACATATGCCTACCATCTATGATCTACATGTGAGAGATTTCTAGAGATGTGCATAGTATGATAGTGGATCGATGCCAAACCGTATAGTTGCCAGAATTGAAGGTCATGATATTGTTATCACAGTGGAAACTATAGCCGGAGTACTGCGATTGGAAGATGACTATGGGCCAGAGGTGGTGTTGTCTGATGCTGAAGTTCTAGAGGCATTCAGGAGTAGAGGGTATGAATGGCCACCCTTTGGATCCAAGAAGGAAATCAAGAAATCTCTTCTATTAAAGGAATGGAGATATATCGCCCATGTCTTTATTATATGTCTGGATCATAGGAAGGGAGGATCAGACAGGCTGAATATACATTAGGCCAGGGCCATGATCATTTTCTGCAGAGGTCAAAGGCCAAGATTGCAAAACTTATATTTGATTGTATGACTGGGAACATAATGGCCCTGAAGAAAGACAAATGGTTGATATACCCTAGGTTTGTCCAGATGTTGATAGATGATCTGATTCTAAATGTGCCAAGACATGGAGAAATCAAAAGAATGGCATAAATGAATACAAGAATATTTGCAGACTGTTCAGTAGTTAGGCATGATTTCAGTGGAAAGATAACTTATTTATGGGAGAACATGTATCCAACAGAGAGGTGGAATTACATTAGAGGATTAATTGAGACTAAAAACAAAAATGTTGAGGAAAATAGAGAAAAGAAAGAAGAAGCAATGAAGAAAAGAAAAAGAATGTGAAAGACAAAGAGTATGACTTTGAGGAAGAAATTCATGAGGTGGCTGAGAAGGTAAGAGTGCAGAAGGAAAGGAGGTGTAAAAGAAGGGCTGAAGAGAGCGAACCAGCCAATGTATGTGAAAGGAGAACAAAGCACAAGCAACAGACCTTCTCAGAACAACCTGGTAGAAAAGATGCCAGATCTGAGCCGGATCAGAATGTAATTAGAAATGTCAGTGCATATTTGGCAAACGAGTTAAGCATGATGAAAGCAAAGCCGATTAATCTGATACTGAGAGAAAAAGAAAAGGATTTGGTTATTGAAGGGATGAAAACCTTGCTGTTAGATCAACAAACACCGATCAAGAAGTTGTTGTCTGAGGTGAATAAGCTGAAAGCAGCTGCCGGCCTGCCTAATCAAATGACTCAGGAGGATCTTGATGATCTAATTGATACATCCAGGTATTCATTCCTAAGAGTAGGAGGTTCTTGAAGGGTAGGAGAGGGCCCAAGTGGAGCTGTAGATACAAGATTTGTTGTTGATTCAAGTGGAGCTGGTGCTGGTGATGTGGGTGAAGGTGCTAGTGATGTGGGTGAAGGTGCTGGTGATATGGGAGAAGGTGTTGGAACTAGTGGTGTTGAGAAGGAAGTGAATGTAGATTGAAGTTACTGAGGCTGAATTCAATTTGAGGTTTGATATAGAGAAAGATTTGTCTGGAGAGGAGGTGCATGTAGAAAAGAGGGATAAAGACAAAGGAAAAGAGCCTAACATAAGGCTAGTTGATGAAGAGGAAGAGGTTGAAAAGCAGCTTATTGATTACAGCTCTGAGCCAGAATACTATGATGTTGATGAGAGGCCAGTGACATATGTGGCTTAGAGAGGGTCTACTGAAGGAGATGTAATAGAGTTGGCCCAAGAAGATTGGCTTGATAAGGAAAAGAATCCAAAAGAGATAACTCCTTTGTTCTAAAATATTAAAGAACCGAGTAAGAAGGATGCAGACATAAAGATAATAAGCTGGAAGTTCAATGCCAACCTCAAATAATTTATGATCAAGAGGCCAGGAGGAAAGATCTACTACCTAAACAAGAGGAAGGCTTTTGAGACCTTGCCTAGGTAGGATCAAAGGAGGTTGGATGAGATTCCTCTTATTGATACGGATGCGAGTGAGAGAGGTATGATGCTTGAAAAAGAAATTAAGAAGGGGCTAAATGACAACCTTGAAGCCTTTGGATATATGAAGCCTGAGAGAAGGAGGTCAAAGAAAGACTTGGATTGGGTGACTTGCAAGGGCAAGATTGTGTTGAAATTATAGCCCACCAAAACAGTAAATAGAGTTGGAGTGCCCAATCCACTTCCCCTGATGCTATAAGATTTTGTCAAGTGGTTTTATGACAATAATACTGGGGAAGCAATGATTAGATTGAAAGGTGAACAAGAGATTAGATTGTTTGATCCAATGGAAGTTTTTCTGTTTAGAGATGAAGATTTGAGGATATTATGTGAAAATCACATAAAGGCAGGAGCTGGAGTTGAAACTAGAACTGAAGCCAGTCTATTTATGAGGGTGGCTAACAAAGCTCGGGGAAGTTGAAGTCAGGAAGCTAACCAATAAAGTTATTCAAGCTGATGAAACAAGGATGGACGTGCAACATCTTACAAAGCAATTACTTCAAGCTAGTGCATACGATGAAAAGAAAGGGTAGCTGGAACTGAACAAGACATATCAAAGAAAGCTGGAGTTGTTGAAGAAAAGGCTGATAGAGTTGAAGATGATGTTGTAAAAGAGGCTAGAGTTAAACAGGAAGCAACTGAGAAGGCTAGGGAGGATGAAAGTCAAGTGGAAGACCAGGCTGGAGCACAAGAGGAAAATCAAGCTAAAGCCGGTGAGGTCCAACCTAGGGGGAGTATTGAAGATCAAGTATAGGTTGGACTCACCTTAGTAGTTAGTTTATTTTTCTGTGTTGGTAATAGGATCTATGTTAGTTTGTTTTATATATGTAAATGGTAGTTAGTTTATGTTTTGTAGTAGTGCACACTGACCTAGCAAAACTACGAGTAAAACTATAGTTTCACTCGCAATTAGCTGACTTAGGTCACCCGGCGAAACTGTGTTCCGCTGCCGGGTGAATCTAAGCATCAGGTCAGGACAATTTTGCTACACAGTGAAACTATCAACGAAACTAGCTCTGCTATATATATGAATCATTGTAATCTTTTGTAGCAAATTTTGCACAACCCTAATAAGAGAATATTCATTTTGCATTACTGTTCTTAGTGTGTATGTTGGCTGGAATCATCATTTACATTATCATTGAGCCTTGTTCTTTGTGTTTTGATTCAAGTTTGGTTAAAATGGGTATATTTTGAAACTCTTTCTATAAATTATTGTTTAGATACTCATTTCAGTGGTGTTTGATTGTGTTTTCTCATTATTAGCACTTTTTTCAATCATTGATGGACCAACAAGGAGATGTAAGCTAGTCTACAATTTACAAGTTTAACTTTTCTTACAACTGGAAGTTCTTGCTGCACATAGTCCTGCACTGCTTATCCAACAAATCAAGGGGTTAGGATAAAGTTCCATATGATTTAGGCTGCCTAGTCCATGGGTTAGCAAAGGGCCTATGATTCAACTACTCTCAATTTATGCTAAACAACCTGAGAGGCAATCTCACTAGGAATACAGTCTATATGTATCCCAGGTTTATTAAGCACATAATCAATAATGAGCTGGATCAGGATAAAGTAGAATGGATAAATGTTCTAGTAGTTCCCCAAATGAAGCCTGGTATCTTCAAGATGCTGAAGAAGGTATCTACTAACTTTACTGGAAGGTTCACTAATCTACTTCCAAGTATGCTTGAGCCAACGGCTCATGGTAACATCCTTGCAGACCTAGCAGGTGATGAACCCACACTAGACACCACCACTACACAACCAATTACTTCTTCCCACCCTATCAAGTTCATATACCAAAGACGCCCCAAACAAACCTTTGTTCAATCTACTCTGATTGAACAAGTCCCATCTATTAAAACAAAAAAGGCTAGAGTGGAACAAAGGGCTTCCTCTTAGCTAGAGGCCCAACCATCCTCCACAATTGACCTCAATATCAGTATTGAGTCACCTTAGTCTCAACCTAATGAGCCTATTTCTCAGGCCATAAACCCTCAGGGTGAGTCCCAACACTCCCCTGAGAAGCCAAGAAAGGATAGCTATATCACTAGTTCAACTACTATTGTAGAAGAACCATTAGGTGCTGACCAAGGTCATGGGTCATTAGAAAAAACCACTGAATCATTTCTTGACCTACTAACCTGACTTGATGAAGTTATTATATTCACTCAGAGAGATGATGTTGATCTACCACACCACTACCTAGATCAACTGAGCCCAGGGAATCCCTGATATCTAGACCACATCAGCTTGCCCAAACTGAGGTGAGTCCAACTGAAGTAGAGGTGACTCTTGCTTATTCAGCTGGCACTACTAAGAGTGCTTCATCAGCCTCTCAGGGCAGTGGTAACATAAGTGGGACTGAATCTGCAACAACCTCGCCCATTGATGGCCCTAAAAGACACATCACTACGCAAGGGTATCCAGGGCACCAAGAAACCACATCCGATGGTGATGATAAACATACCCGGTATGTTATCTCATCTCCTAATAATTCTTCTAAAAGAAGATGAGGGTAGTCTGTAACTCATAATCAGTTACCTACTTCCTAAAGTCTCAAACCTTGAATTCGTGCTTAGGACTTTAGAAGATAGGTCTGCTACACAGTAACTTAAGATTGAAAATCTCAAGGGACAACTAGCTGAGATATAGATTAAGAAGTCTGTTTGGCATGTACATACATAGGTTTCTTTAATTTCTTCCTCTAGCTCATCTGCTTCTCATGATGATGCTACCAAAAAGGAGGAGAATGTACAGAAATAAGAACATGCAGAACTCAGCCTTGCCAACACAACTTCCCTTGATATCATCTCTTCATATTATCCTTCATAGTAACACCCTAAACCCATATTACCTCAAGAAGCTCCAATTACATTCAAGTGGACCCAAGGATGCTTATGAACCTTAATAGGTTTCTAACCAAATTTCTGATAAGCTCCTCCATTAAACAACCATCTCCAGATGTAGTCGTTGCCTACTTTGGAGCTGAAGAGCTTTAAAGGTTGAGTGCACCACCTACCTCTAAAGAGGAAGTTGGTCAACCTAAGGTCTCTATTGAGCCTAAGATTAACTTTGAAGGGGATATACAGACTCATGGCCCAGCGACCGACTTAGAAAGACAGGTAGTGCAGTTCAAGTTTCTTCCAAAGAAGAAATACAAGCTGTAGAAGGAATCATGGAACTATCTTCCATGTCTGATGACCTGTTCACCACAGAGGCCATTCTTAGTTTAGCCTCTGAGGTAAACAGTAAGGACTTCCTTACAACTCCCCTATCTCAACCACCATAAGTCCAACCCCCTCTCCCTAACCTGAACCCTCTAAGCCTGAGTCTCCAAAGGCTGAATCTTCCTTAGATCCTAAAGGGAAGAGGAAGCTCACTGCTAAGGAGCTGCTAGAAGAAGAATGGTTAGAGAATCTTAAAAGACAAGGAAAGTTGATACTGGGAAGCTGTTGGCTGTAAGCAGCAAGGCAGCAACAGCCGCCCAAGAAAGTATCAACAACCAGAAAAGAGTGGAGGTGATAGACAAGCTCATTAGCCTGGAGTAGACAACGAAGAAATAGTACTACTCGTAATTAATGAGCTTGTGAAGTTAGAAAAGGAAACCTTGCTGCAAAAGGAAAGAGAAGAACCAGTAAGGTTGGCTAAAGAGGGGGAGAAAAAGAAAAGGAAGGAAGAGGCTATAGAAAAAGAAAGGTTAGAAAGAATAGCCTTTCTCTATTCTAGAGACTATTCTCAAGAGGAGCTGGCACCTCATGATAGTGAGACGATCTTCTTTCTCTTCTTCAAAAACAAGATCAAATAACCAAACAGGGAAGAGGACTGTTAGGGAGAAGCTAACATAGAAGAAGAAGGAGGAAAAGGAAAAACTTGTAGCTACCAAAAAGGTGGGAGATAAGGAATGGATGAAGGCCTATCTCAAAGCCTATGACTTCACCACTAGGCAAGTGGGATCCATGTCAAAAAGACCCTACAGCAATATTTTAGTGATATCAACGCTGACATTTGCTTAAAAGAAGGTAGGAGGTACCACAAGTGTCAATTGTTCAGAGGATGGCACCCAAACCAACACCAGCACCCAAACCACAACCAATGCCCACACCTTTTCCCTTCCCCATCAAAACTAAACCAACCACTGAGCGTTACATCCCTTAACCCATACCATCAGCCTTACCTACACCCTCACCCTCTGTTTCCTAACAACCACTATCACATCTCCTTAAACCCAAAACATAACCCCAAACCTAATCATTACTAGCACCATCTTCTAAACCTTCTAAGCCCATAACCTTAGAAGAGTTCAAAGAGATCAAGAGAAAGCTCATTAATTGCATAACCTTGAGTGACATCTCTTGTGAAGAATAGTCAATTAAGCTGAAATATATTGATGGCTCTTCTAGTTCACTCACAAGAGATTCATTCCTTGATCTGCCGCGGGGAACACTGGACCTAGCTCTCCAACTTCTTGCAACTAATTCAGACAATCTAAAGGAAGAAGAGAAGAAGTTAAGAAGGAGGCCAGTGACTTTATTGGATACTAGGAAGCGGGGATAAGCTGCCAACATAACCCCGCAATCCTAGAAGCAGAATTATCCAGTGGAGGTTCGATGAACCTTCTCACACCTTTACTATGGAAAGAGAGAATAGTGAAGTGAATAGGCTCAATAGTTTATCTCTGCTACACTCCAGCAGATTTGACATTGCTGAGTTAGCAGAGAAACCATTCTCCAATCCCTCCAACTCTCAGGTAGCTGCTCATATCAGTTTCCATTTGAGCAGTCTTTATCTGGCTGAGCTGATAAAGAAGGCTAAGACTGAAGAAGAGTTGAAAAAGAGAGCAAGGGATGAAGAAAAAGGCACAACCAACAAAGGAAGAACATTCCTTCAGATGGTTGAAGGCCCAACTTCTGACCCTACTGTGAGATGGGAATAAGATTACAGTTCCTATTAACTAACTCTCCTTAAAGGACCATAACAAAGAGTGCATGTCATTCAAAGCGACTAACTTGATCTACTATCAACAAATGACTTGTACAAGCTCCTTAACACCACATCCAGGAAGAACAAAGAGACAAACAAATATTTTCTCTCCCTAAAGATAAAGACCCTAAGGAGCGGAAGGAATTGTAGTTTTGGTAGCATCAGCATAGGAGGAGTTTGTTGGATCATATAAGGATGGTGCAAGCGAAACAACACTTAGAATAATTTTGAAGTGCAATTGAAGAAGTCTTCCAAAGCTAAAGAAACTCTTCCGAAGACAAGCTGAAGATCTTCCAAAGCTTAAAGTATGATGAACTTTCGGAGGAAAACTAAGTCTTCAGAGTCTAAGTAGTTTCCTTTCTGAAGTATATGAAGAAATTCCAAAGATAGTTCTAAGTCTTCCAAAGACTAAGTAGTTCTACTTTTGAAGAGTTCAATTTAGAAGATCGAAGGAAAAGTCTTCTAAAGAATGAAGTCCTGAAGACCTGCAGAAGAGTTGGAAGAAGTTGATTCTTCCGAAGTATAAATGGCCTCGGAAGAACTTATTCTTCCAAAGTCATTTACCTTCGAAAGAACCAACTATGACCAGTGGACAAAAGTATGGGTTGTCTAACATCTGCTGCCAACCTATGATATACTACATGGCGCTTTTCGACACCCATGTAGTTGACCATACTCTATTTCATTCTTCACCTTTATCAATTAGTATAGTTACCATCTTTAGTTGGTGACAAAAGGTAAGTCATAGAGCTATCATGACTACCTAATCCTAGGATAGTATTTTATCTTAGATGTCTTACTTCTAGCAATATAGTATTTGTCTAGTTGTAGATTCCAGTTGGTTATCTAATTATAACCGGCTATAGATAGTAGTATATATATTTTCTCATTGTAACTCATCAAACTACGCTTGTAAGAGTATTGTAATACTGAGTTGAGAAGTAATATATACAAGTATTTTGAAAACCATTCTCGTGTTTATTAACTTATTATATTATTGTCAACTTAGTTGGAGATTCTGCTTAATCAACCGAGTGAGACTTAGTGAGTTTGTGAGATAAATCTTGTGGTGAGAGACCAACACCGATCCTTCACATGCACACAAGGTATTTGATAAAATGTCATAATAAACTAAACTCATTATGTGTGAATAGTTATACATAGTTTATTTAATTAAAAGAGGCTTACAAGACATTAAACATGTTGGAGAGTCATGGGTGGCTTCACTGTATAGAAAAATACAAAGTCATCACTTAGGAACCCCAAATTTTAGAGGCTTCCAAATTTTTAGTTTATATAATGGATCCTACATAAATGTTTGATTGGTTGAATATGATTTTCTAATTTTTTTTGTCAATATATGAAAAGTGTTAGGGTAAAGCCTTTATCATTTATTGTTGCGATATCTTTTTGTTTCATAATTATATCTCAATAAGTTATTCAGGGTCTTCATTTTATTCTTAGTTTTAACAAATAAGAATAAATAATCAGTATATATAAAAAACTTTCTTTAATTAAAACTCATTTCAATTCTAATACATGTGTGAATTTAAGAAGTTGTTTCTAATGCATGTGTTTTATCATATTTTCATGAGTTAAGATCTTAGAAAATAAATATATTGTTTTACGAAATTAATATGAGTTTTAGAATCTGATTCAGGCACCGATAGAGATTAAGTTGGCCCTAAACAAAACAAGTTGTTTTGAATTTATGTCATCTTTATTTGTATTGCATAATTATAAATGCACATATCTATTGTGATCAAGATTAGTTTGTTCACTTTATTTTAATAGTAGAAACTTAAATTGCATAAGCTAATTAGTATCTTAGTATTGAATGCTATTAATTATCATAAGGTGTATAAATAAGATTTTTTGTAAGGCCCCGCTCCCGGAGACCTCACAGTTGCTCATTCATAGCACGAAACATACATAATAATATATATTTCATAAAACATTGCAACGGAATTACATTAACAAAAGCCCATTCATTTGATTAATAAATTACCGTTGTTATGCAATACAACATTGTTAGGTTACAAAAGAAAACATCATTAATTGCATTTCAAAACAACAATAATCATATGTGTGAATGGATACCAATCTTGCCCTGCCGAGTAGCCTTCCCCGGTTCCATCCTCAGCAAATTACCAGCCAACTGAAAATGCATAAAAGTCATCATTGCTGAGTGAGTTCTAGTTTTATACGTATCAAAATACCTTGTGTGTTTTATATACATAAATATACCCTTCCAAGAAATACTTTTACCTTCTTATATGACCACACATCATACTAAAATATTCATTGCTTATTTCGTTCTTTCATACTTTCATTACTATCTTTAGTCATCGTATACATTCTTTCATTTCATTCTTTTCATTAACATTTGCTAACATATACATACTTTCTTTTCGTACTTTACACTCTTTTTTACTTTCATTCTCAAACTTTCGTATCGTACTTTACATTCTCTTATTCTCATACTTTCATATCGTACTTTATATTCTCTTTTACTTTCTTACTTTTATTCGTACGTTACGTCATTCTTTTACTTTTATACAAATCGATGTACAATACCTCGAACATTATGCACGAAGCTGATGCTGGGCATGTGGTCTACAATTAGACCATGAACATTATGCACGAAGCTGGCCCAGTTAGCTAGGGCATGTCATCTCTCCCTTTCATTTGGAACAATGTGCAATACCCCGAACATTGTGCACGAAGATGATGTTGTGCCTGTGGTCTACAATTAGACCATGAACATTGTGTTTGAAGCTGACCCAGTCACCTGGGACATGCCACAAGGGTCCCGTAAATCTCAATGATTAACCCTGTATGCATCCTTCGGGTTATTAAAACCACACACAGTTGAGCTAACGACAAAATGGTCGTGCACCTCCTTCCTATTTGCTTGCAAGCCATTCTTTCTTTTATTACGTTTCTCTTTTCATCTTTGTTATCTTTCACTTTGTTGTGTTATACTTTACGTTCATTCATACATTCGTCACAATACGTAAAGTAATGACATAATACTTAACTTATATTATATTATAATATATACGTTTGGAAAATCATTAAAGGTAACACATCACACACATATTCATATCATACATTCATCATTTCTTTATACATATTATATCCACAAACCATCACTTATTTATGCTCAAAATAGACCCAAAACCGTCCATAGGTTAAACTAGGGTCAAACCCTAAAATTATGTTTTTCCTCAAAATTTCAGAAATTTTTGGAAGTGTTAGGCGCATGAGTACTATGCAGGCGCATGAGCCCTCCTTAGGTGCATCAGCACTATTTAGGCGCATGGCACTACACTTAACTGTTTTTCACTTTGGGCGCATGAACTATTCAGGCGCATCAGTACTATTTGGGCATATGAACCAACACTTAAATATATCTAAGGAAATTTTAGACGCATGGGATACTGTTTGGGCGTATTAGCCTATACTTAGTATTTCTAAGGCAATTTCTTAGGTGCATGGGCCCTGTTTGGGCGCATCACCGTACTTAAAACTTTTCTAAGGCAAATACTAGGGGCATGGGCCCTGTTTGGGCGCATGTGCACCTACTTACACGTTTCTAAGTTGTTTTTCAGTCCCAGACATTACTATAACCTATTCTAAACTAGTTACACCCATTCTAAGCCTCAAACAAGTATTTACAACCATAAAACATCAACATATAAGCATAAAACATATAGGTGTACATACATAATAATTATAAAACCATTTTAATACATTTTCAGCCTCAAAAGAGTTTTAAAACACGTAAAAATCGGGGTCTAGAACTCACCTAAGCTACTTCCAAGCTTAACTCCTTCAACTTGAACTTTTCAAAAGCTCTTAACACCTATACATGCCCAAGGACACATAACCGAACACGTACATACACCTAAGAACATGATAAAGCCGGTTTGATGGCCAAAAATCCATGAAAACTAACTCAATTACACTAAATTTACGTACCTTATACGAATTCAGCTGCCCTCTCTCTAAAAATCAGAAACTCTTCTCTCTGCTCTTCTTTCTTCTTTGATCGACAAAAGTAGATGTGTAAAAAGTTGGTATGCGTGGCCATTCTCCATATATATAAAAATAATTTGACTTTTGTACTATATTTTCACTTTGCCCTCTTCTACTATAGCTTCTTTTTATTTCTTTCAAGATACTTTTATTCCCTTTTATTTTTACTAGAAATTTCGGGTGTTACAAGTCTACCCCCCTTAAAGAGGTTTCGTCCCCGAAACCTGTCACTCTTCAAACAACCGTGGGTAAAGTTGTCTCATTTCTTCTTCAGTCTCCCACGTAGACTTGGAACCTTTCCTGTGCTTCCACTGTACACGTACCAGTAGGACCACTGTATTCCTCAATCTCTTTTCATTCCGATCAATGATTGCCACTGGTTGCTCTATATAATTGAGTCGTTCATCCACTTCGATATCATCCAGTGGTACAATCATATCTTCATCAGCTAAGCACTTTCTCAGATGAGATACATGGAATGTCGGATGAATTCCACTTAACTCATTAGGCAATTCTAATCGATAGGCAACCT
>BJCO01464512.1:0-10895 GCA_018326465.1 Flaveria floridana | reverse complement strand
TTCATAGAGTGGAGGATCTATGGTAAGGGAGGTGAAGTAATTGGATGAGTCAAAAATTGATAAACCTTTGAGAAACCAGGTTCTTTCTTAGATTTGAATAGAGCAACCTTATTGTGTTGCTTGTGCAAATGCATGGAAAAATCTGGTTGATTTCTGAGATCATGGTTGGCCATTTGTTAGTAGCTTTGTGATAAAGAAAGGTAAAAAGAGAGGAGGTTTGGGGATGAATTTAGGTTAGAGAAATTTGTAGATGTAGAAGAAAGTGAAAGATGGGGGACCATTGTGTGTATATAAATAAAGTGGATTTAAGACAAAGTTAACACAAAAGGATAAACTTTGAAAATCCAAATGTCGGTCCCACCTCTAAAAAAGGGCCCAAAAAGGTAGTTATCTTTGAAGTCGAAAATCTTTGGAAGGTAATTTGTATTCGGAAGTTTTTATAAAAAAATTCCGAAGCCAGTTTGACTTCGAAAGATATTCCTGAACTTAGTGGAAAGTTTGCTTCGGATGAAAAATACTTAGAGTATTTTCACTTCTAAGACATATTTAGTTTCGAAAGATATGAAAACTAGGAAGTCTTATTCAGAAGAGAATAAATCTTCTGAATCCTAATTGCTTTCAGAAAAAAATTGTTCTTCAAAAGCATATAAGTACTTAGAAGGATACTTAAGCTTCGAAAGATATCAGAAATTCTTCTGAACATAAATTTCTTATAAGTAGTTATTTAATTTTAAGAAATAATTTTCTTCGGAAGACAACATAATGTCTTTTAAGAGGAAATAAGTCTATAATTTCCAAAATTTTATGAAATATCATTCAAAAAATATTTCTTCCAAAATAACTGGGCTTACGTAGGTGATAATATAGACATCTTAGGACACATATATCTTTGAAATAGTTTTTAGTTAAGTTTCAGAAATCTACTAAAAGTTAATCATACCAGTAGCTGATATAAGATATTTAAATCTTTGTTTATCAAAGGCCTTTGTGAATAGATTAGGATATTGTTCAATTTGTTAACTTTGACTAGTTTTATCAATCCATTTTCAAAATTATCTGTAATCAAATGATACCTGATGTGGATATGTTTTGTCCTTAAGAGTTGCACACGATTTTCTGTGATAGAGATAACACTATTGTTGTCTATATGCATTAGAGTCTCCTTGAATTAAAATTTCATAGTCTAGCATCTGATTTTGAATCTAAAGCACATGAGCACAATAGCTAGTAACAACAATGTATTTAGTGTCAGCAGTTGATGCAGACACACAAGATCATTTCTTGCATTGCCATAAGACTATCCTTCCACTAAGGAATTAACATCCCCCAGATGTAGACTTTGCAATCATATTACACCCACCATAGTCACTATTTGTATAAACATACAAATTGAAGTCAGAATTCTTTGGATACCAAAGGCCTAGTTTAAGAGAACATTTGAGATATCTAAGAATCCTCTTGGCAGCAAACAGGTGTGACATTTTGGTGTTGGCTTGATATCTTGAACATATACATGTAGCAAACATGATATCAGGCCTGTTGGCTGTGAGATACATAAGAGACCCAATCATAGCTCTATAAAGATGTCTATCTACACATTCTCTCTCAAGATCAGGTCCACATGAGGGATTTCTTGCTATGGGTGTCTTTACAACCTTACAATTAGTCCTATTGAATCTTGTAAGTATGTCCTGTACATACTTTGACTGACTAATGAAGATGCAATTTTCAACCTTCTTCACTTGAATTCTTAGAAAAAATTAAGTTCCCCCATGGCACTCATTTCAAATCTATTCTTTATTAGCTTCTCAAAGTCTTTACAGAGCTTTGGAATAGTTGACCTGAAGATAATGTTATCTATATAAAGTGGAACTAGCATCAATTCATTCCCTGTTCATTTGATTAAGAGTGTTCCATCTATTGTACCTCTCTTGTACCCAAGCAGATAGAGATACTGAGATAGTGTCTCATACTAGTTCTTTGGAGCTTGGTGCGGCCTATAAAGAGATTTATCAAGCTTCTTGACATAACTAGGATGATCTGGGTTTGCAAAGCTAGGTGGTTGTTTGACATGCACATCCTCATCAATCACTCCATATAGAAAAGCACACTTGATATCAAGTTAGTAGACCTTGAAATCCTTGGATGCAGTAAAAGAAAGGAATATTCGAACAACTTCAAGTCTTGCCACTGGAGCAAAAACATATGTGTAGTCTATCCCTTCTTCTTGTGTGTACCCTTGAACAACTAGGATTGCCTTATTCTCGATGACAAGTCCTTTATCATCATTCTTCTTTCCAAACACCCATTTGGTACCTATGGTAGTCTTCCCTTGAGGAAGATGACATAGATTCCAAACCTTTTGTCTTTTCAATTCAAGTAGCTCCTCCTGTAAGTACATCTTGTATATTCTTTGACTGACTTATGAAGATGCCATTATTAAGCTGCTTTGCTTTATTTCCTAGAAAGAAATTAAGTTCCCCTATGGAACTTATTTCAAAACTATTCTTCATCAGTTTTTCAAAGTCTTTAAAGAGCTTTGGATTAGTTGACCTAAAGATAATGCCATCTAAATAAACTTGATTCAGCATCAAGTTATCCATTGCATCTATAGAGATACTAAGACAATGTCTCATACGACTTACTTGGAACTTGGTATTGCCCATAATGAGCTTTATCAAGCTCGCAGACATAATCAACTTGATCTGGATCTGCAAAGCTAGGTGGTTGTTTGATATCAACCTTGAATTTCTTAGATGCAGCAAAAGCAAGGAATATGCTAACAGCTTAAAGTCTTCCCACTGGAGCAAAAATGTATTGTAGTCAATCCCCTCTTCTTGTGTATACCCTTGAACAACTAGTCTATTCTTGTTCTTGATGGCAAGTCCTCTATCATCCTTCTTGGTCCTAAAAACCCATTTGGTACCTATAGTGGTCTTCCTTTGAGGAAGAGGATATAGGTTCCAAACCTTTCGCCTTTTGAATTGAAGTAGCTCCTCCTATATTGCTTCAATCTAATTTCCATCCTTCAAAGCCTCATCAACCTTCTTTGGCTCTATCTAGAACAAGAAACAAGAGTACATACAAACATTTTTATCATCGATTTGTCCTCTTGTTCTTACCCCTGTGCCAACATCTCCAATGATTTTTATGGTGGGGTGTGACTTGTGGCTCCAATGAGTGTGTTACATTATTGACGTTGTCTTCCATGGAGTGGTTATCAGTGTTAAGAAATTATTGATCACTGTCAGCACCACCATTTCCTCCTATATTCAAATCTCCTTCATTTGAGTTTTATCCCTCTTAGCTGGAATTTGTAGTCACCACAGATGTATCAACTGAATTTTTCATGGTTGTACTGATAGAACTCCATTTGCAAGGTTAGTTACCATTGGAGCTAAAGTAGTGTTCTTGAAGATCAAGTGTAGGTTGGACTCATCTTAGTTAGTTTCTTAGTTTTTCTTTATTTGTAATAGGACTTATGTTACTTTGTTTATTGTATGTAAATAGTAGTTAGTTTTGGTTTAATAGTAGTTTCCACTGATCCAGCGAAACTATGAGCGAAACTATAGTTTCGCTCGTAGTCAACTGACTTAGGTCACCGGGCGAAACTGTGTTTCGCAACTGGGTGAATCTAAGGCATTGGTCAGGACAGTTTCGCTACCCTACAAAACTGTGAGTGAAACTATGATTGCTATATATATGAAACTTTATAATCTTTTGTTGGAAGTTTTTGTACAACCCTAATTTGAGAATATACTTTTGCATTGTTGTTCTTATTGTATTTTTGGGCTGGAATCATCATTTCTCATCATTGAGCCTTGTTTGTTTGATTCTTCTTTGATTGATATGATTCTATTCTGAAACTCTTTGATAAATTACTGTCTAGTTGTTTCAGTGGTATTTGATTGTGATTTATCATCATAAGCACTGTTTTTCGATCATCAATGGACCCACAATATGGTATCAGAGCCTTAGTTCTCTTGATTTGTTGATTTGTTGATTTTTAAAAGGGTTTTTGATAAAATCAGTATTTCATTCATTTTAGATCATTAGAGTGTGTTTTTGGCTTGAAAACCTTTTCAAAAATACCTGGTTTGAGTATAGGAAGTTATCCCAATAATCCAATCACCAATTCATAGTGATTTGGGTGATTTTAGATTGATTTATAGTGCGAACAGCCTTTATGTTGCTTCCAGCGAAACTAGCTCTTCATCCATCGAAACTAATTTTGAATCTAGTGAAACTATCATCTTCTGTGATTTACTGAATTTTCTGTGGATTCCAGCGAATCTACATAGTTTGAACGAAAATTCACCTTACTTCTTCAAGCTAACAAGTGAAAGTGCTGGCGAAATTGTCCTACAACGAAAGTTCTACTAGTTTTAGCGAAACAGTGAGTGAAACTAGAAGCTTTATAGCAGTTTCAAGCGAAACTGCTACCCATTTGCCGAACGAAACTACGGGCGAAATTGCCAGCGAATTTACTAGCGAATCTACTTAAGTTCAGCGAATCTATTCCTTACTTGGAAAATGACATCAACCAACATTACAATCTCTGATTTGGAAAGTGTTGCACCAAATAGGCCACCGAGGCTTATTAATAGAGACAATTTTGAGGATTAGAAGTGATGCTTGAAGGCCTTTTTCTTTTACACGGATCATAATCAATGGGAATCTATAATGAAAGGTCCATATACTCCAATGGTGACTGTCAGTGAACAGACAAGGGTGAACACTGACTCCTCAACCTTTTCTTAAAGAGATATTAAGTTAATTGATCATGATCAGAAAGCTTTACGGGCCTTGACTTTATGCTTATCACAAGACATATACAACCGTTTTGCTGAGCACAAAAGTGCAAAGTCTCTGTATGATGCCTTATGTGAATTCTATGTTGGAAATAAAGATATAAAGAAGGACAAGAAAGCCTATGCTGAGAAGGAGATTAATTCATTTGTCAAACATAAGATTGAAAGCCTTAATGATCTTACCAATCGATTTTTATTAGTCTCAAGCACTCTGAAGAAGTATGATGAGAAGTTGGGTAATCATGAGCAGGTGACCAAGCTCTTAGACTCTCTTCCACCCAAATGGAGCATACAAGTGAGGATGCTGAAGCAGGAAAGAAACTTTACTGATTACAAGCTCATGGATGTAATCAACAAATTGAAATCTTTTGACTTGGATTTAAGGAGAAGGGAATACAATCAATCCTTGGTGTTAGCCACAGTATATCCATAAAATGCTGCATTGATCTCATCCGCTGCAAACTCAACAATATATGGTGCAGCTTATGGTAGATCTATAGTAATTGGTATGTCAGACAATGCAAGTGGTGGATCTACAAGTGTTGGTTCAAGCTCAAAGACATATATCACGACTCAAATTCCTTCTAATACCATGGCACTGCTTGGAATTTTTGTCCATAGTTAGAAGCTTTAGTTGCTGGGGAGCTCAAGGCTAAGGGGATGACGGTTGAGGACAAGTATCAGGTGGATCCTGATGATTTGGAGGAAACTGATATTCATTGGCAAATGGCAATGCTCACACTACGTGCAAGGAGATTTATAGAGCGAACTGGAAGAAGAAACTTTGGCAATCATAACCAAAATTCTAAGCTTGGTTTTGATAAGTCAAAGTTAAGATATTTCAATTGCAAATAGTTGGGTCACTTTAAAAGAGAATGTCCATCTCCAATCATCACTGAATCAGGAACGTCTGGAACTTCAAAGGTTATCTCGATTACTAAAAAAAGAAGCCAAGCAAAAGAAAGAAACAACCTTAATTTCCAACTTCGACTGGAGTGTAGAGATTACAGAAATAGAGGAAGAGATAAATCATACATTAGTAGCTAAGGTGGTGAGGAGAAATGCGGAGTCAGTGGAAGAGTTTGATCCTTTTAGTGAATTTAAGGATGAGGTTATGGAAGAAGATTATGATGGTAGTGTCAAGCAATAACATAAGGATGAAGAAATGGAGGTTGAGGAAGTTAAAGAATAGAAGATTGATGACGCTAAAGAATATGGAAAGCTAGAACAGGTTTAGAAGGGGGAAGTTAAGCTGGAGGTTAAGAGAGCAAGAAAGGAAGCAGAGAAGCAGGAGGAAGAAGAAAGAAAGAGGAACATTCCAGTCTATCCATGCGAATAGGCCCTAGCTGCCGAGAAAGTGGTCACGGGTCTTCCTTATGAGGTAATTCAAGATATGTCTTCTTCTCCATGCAAAATTAGATTATTTGGAGTTTATAAAGCCAATAGGTTGTTATTATAAAATGAAAACGAGCTAAGACAAATAAATAAGGAACTTAAATAAATGTCTAAATATTTTATCAAATTAAATGCAGCTTTGAAAGAAAATGAGCATTTAAAGAGAAATGTTTTGGAAAGAAATGTAGAAATAAAGTCATTAACTGAACGTGTAGCTATCACTGAGTTTGAAAAAAGCAAATTAAAAACTAAGCTTGAAAAATGGACAATATCTGTGATGAAACATGATGATCTTTGCAAGAAGCAAAAAGGGGCAAGAATTAAAACATGGTTGGGATTTGATGAAACCACTCATGTTTATCCTCCTCCAAGTACTTATTGTTATTCACCTATGCCTACACCTCATCCAATAAATGACTTGATTCAGAATGATATTAATAGTTTGCATGCAGGTCCAGAAGGAGTGAATCATAAGGATATTCGAGAAGATTATGGTCATGGTAGCAGTAATGGTTTGGGCAGCTCTAGCCATAGCTTTTGTGATTCCAAAAAGTCTTTGAAAGACACTAGCTTAAGTAGTTTTACATCATCGCAGTCTATTTCATACAATGGCTTTTGTAGTTCTAGTTCTAGTTCATCTTATTCATCATCAGATATTTCTAGCTCATTTCCAAATGTTATCATTGCTTGTGTTAATGAAAATGATGAATGTTCAAATGAAGCTTCAGTAAGACTTACAAACTCCAATTGTTTTGTAAAGTTCTTCTCTCATCCTATTCCATCTTTTACCCTAATTTGGATTTCTAAACCGAAAGAAATAGGAACATCTTCCTCAGAAATTAAAATCATCAATGTAAATAAATCAGAATATGCCATAATTAAGGTCTCAAAAGAAAATGTAAAAGAATCATATGATACATATAACAATTCTGATTCACACGTGACTGATTCTGAGGAAGATAGTGCAATTGATCACACTCCTATTCCTAACTACAAAAAGAAGGGTTTGAAATCCCATTGCTTTAAATATGGAAAGGATGATCATGTAATTAAAAATTGTCCAAAATATGTTGATAAAAATGTACACAATCGTTCTTTGGGAAGTAGATTAAATCACTTTGTAAATAATTTCTTTTGTAAAAATTCTTATAATCCAAAACCCAATTTAGTCAAAACTTGGGTTCCTATTTCCAAAACCTAACGATCATTATGTTCTAATGCTAGGATAACTCAAGAAAAGCTATCAATAGCTTATGGCATGTTGATTATGGATGTTCCAAGCATATGACCGGGTTAAAGGACCTTCTCACTAACTATAGGATAATAAATAGAGGATATGTTGCATTTGCTGGAGACAAGAAAGGTGGAAAGAGATTGGTCAGGGAGAAGTCTCAAATGGTTCATTGGCTCTGGAGAAAGTGAACTACATTCCAGAACTGGCATTCAACTTATTGAGTGTGTCAGATATATGTGATAAAGACATTCTAGTATTGTTTATGTCAAATGAATGCTTGTTCCTGAAACCCGAGTTCACTATTCCAGAGAATTTAATAATCATGCGAGCTCCAAGGCGGAATGATACATACCTGATGGATATGGGATCAACAGAATCTACCTCAACTGTGACAGGTGTTCTGTCAAAGGCTTCATCATCCGCATCTTTTTTGTGGCATAGACGTTTAGGACATGCTAACTTTAAAATCATAAATAAGTTGGTTAAAAATATATTGTCAGGGGGCTATCACTTAAAGATTTTTCAGTGGTAGAAAAGTGCATGGCTTGTGATAAAGGAAAGCAGCACAAAAGCCACACAAGCTTAAGCTTGAAAATACCATTTCACATCCCCTTGAATTGTTACATACTGATTTAGTTGGTCCCATAAGTGTTAAATCTATCACTAAGAAATCTTATTGTCTGATTGTAATAGATGATTTTTCTAGATATTCTTGGGTGAGATTTCTAGAAAATAAAGGTGACACCGCAGAAGAGTTGCAGAAGCTGATCTTGTCAATTAAAACCATCATCAAACGGAAGGTTATGGCCATCAGAAGTAACAATGGAACCGAATTCAAAAACCACATCTTTGACTCATTCTGTGCAAGCAAGGGTATTCTGAGACAGTTTAGTGTTGCGATGACACCTCAACAAAATGGTGTTGCTAAAAGAAAGAACCGGACGCTTATCGAAGCAGCAAGAACTATGCTGGTTGAGTCAAAGCTTCCAATTATTCTCTACGGAAGTAGTTAATTATGCATCATATGTACTTAATAGGGTGCTTATCCTAAAAGACAAGATGAAAACTCCATATGAGCTTCTTCATAAATGGAAATCCTTAATTAACTTCTTTCATCCATTTGGTTACTCATGTACTTTGCTGAATACACAAGCACAAAAGTCAAAGTTTGATGTTGTTTCTGATGAATGTTTCTTTGTTTACTACTCTTCCTCACAAAAGGCGTGTCGTGTGTACAATAAAAGGATGCGAATTATGCAGGAATCTTTCTACGTTGATTGGCAAGAGTCAAATTCACCAAACACGGGCTCAGACCCAGAATGGTTTTATGACTCTAACATTGTCTTCAAATCTTTCAGTCTTCTAATGTTTGTTGATGATGTTGCTCCTCAAACTAGTGTGCAACTCATTCCTCCACCTGAACCACAACTACCCCCACAACCCGAACCTCAACCATAACCACCAATTGACCCTGCTACTCTATTTGATATCCCACCCACACCTTCACCATAACCAATTCCTCATCTATTAGGGTTATGAAATTGATTTTAAGGGTTAATGGGTTTGATTGAATCGAAGAGTCAGTTTGGGAAGGTTGGGAAGGGGAAGATGGCTATGATTGAGGAAATGGTTGTTCAAGTGTACGTTGATGACATCATTTTTGGGTCAACCAATGAGAAACTGTATACAGAGTTTGAAGAAGTGATGAAGGATCACTTTGAAATGAGTATGATGGGGGAGTTATGCTTTTTCTTGGGACTGCAGGTTGAACAAAAGTCTGATGGCATTTTGATTCATCAAGAAAAGTATGTTCTGGAGATTCTTAAGAAATTCAAGATAGATGATGCTTCTCCTGAACTTACCCTATTCACTGCTCAAACGTGCTTAACTCCGGATGATAATTGGAAACGTGTCGATGCTCATCGTTATTGTTCTATGATTAGGTCTCTCATGTATCTCACTACGAGTCGTCCGGACATTACTTTCGCAGTGTGCTACTGTGCCCACTGTCAAGCAAATCCGCGGGAATCTCATGAAAAGGTTGTTAAACGTATCTTTCAATATCTTAAAGGGTCCTCTCGGTTGGGCCTTTGGTATCCCAAAGAAGGAAAATTTGATTTGCATGCCTATTCCGACAATAATCACGGAGGTTGCAAGATGAACAGGAGATCAGTCACTGGTGGATGCCAATATCTTAGGGATTGTCTTGTTTCATGGCAAAGCAAAAAGAAGACAACTATATCTTTATCTACAGGTGAAGCTGAATATATTGCTGCCACTAGCTGTTGCTGCCAAGTGCTTTGGATCCAACATAAGATGATGGATTATGGCATTAATTTTCTTCATACACCACTCTTCTCTGATAATGAAGCTGCCATTGGAATTGCCAAAAATCCAATTCATCACACTCGAACCAAGCACATTGAAACAAGGGTTCATGCAATCGAAGACACTCAGCAAAAAGGGTTTATTGATATTATTACAATCGACACAAAAAGTCAAAGAGCAGATCTTTACACTAAAACATTTGTAAAATCTCGTTTTTATAAACCGATCTCTATGTTGGGTTTAATATCTTTCTGAATATCCTTTTTTCCTAATAAAATATCCTGCTTTCGTCAATAACTCTTTTCATTTTTTACATTTGTCAAATAATTTCTAATATCCCATATTCCTTCTTATTTTATTTTACTTTTTTTTATCTAAGTTTATATATGAAAAAACAAAATAAATTTATATCCCCTTAAGGGTAAATAGAAATTTAGGGAGAGAATATACTTTTAAAGTGTTTTCCAATTTTGTTCTCTCAGGAACCCCCAGAAAAAGAAGTTACAAAGAGGTCAACGACTTGTGTTGGGATATGCATAGTAGACTCAGGCTGAAAACAAAGTAAACAATGATTGTGCAGCTAAACTTAAGATCAAAAACTCAGTAATAAGGATTATTCTCTTGACATCTTGGCCTACATAAAGATACAAGTCTCGTCAAAACTTGGTTGAGAGTGGCTGATTTTTGTGTTAAGTCTGTTCTTAGTCTGCGTTGGGTCTAACATCTCTTAACCCAAATTGTATGCGTGTCTATCTCCTTTGCTATGAGTGAGCATTGACCTGGAGTGATGATCTTCTACGCTATGAGAAAGCATTAATGTTGATGCATATGTACCTAGATTTCGATCTGAATGTAATGACAGGATCTCAGCCTCTCGTTTGATCAATCAGATTGGTTTGCAGTGGATTTAGCACGTTAATTAGCAATTATAGCAAGAACATAAAAGATATTGCAATTAAAAGCACAAACATAGAGAGAGAAAAGAGCTATGCGAAAAATTAATTGTTCTATTGCTCAACACGTTTCGGCAATTAAAACAGCATGGTTCACCATCCTTTTATAGGCGGGAAAAGGATGGTGGTGATGTCCTTTCTCTGACATCAACTGATTATTAAAATTACAACTGA
>BJCO01464511.1:0-13698 GCA_018326465.1 Flaveria floridana | reverse complement strand
ATTTCTCTACCAACTCAGAACAAGCTTTTGTTGGTGTTAGTAGTTCAGGAGGTGGTGGTGACAACCTGTGCTTTCTGATGGAGGACTTGAAGGGCATTCCAGATTATGATCTGGAAGAGATGGATATTTTGAACCAAATGGCAATGATAAATATCCGCTCTCAAAAGTTCTACAAGAGAACTGGTAGGAAATTTTCTGGACTCTCTGGCAAAACCAAAGTTGGTTTTGACAAGAGCAAGTTGAGGTGTCACAAGTGCCAAAGGCTTGGACACTTTGCAAGAGAGTGTAGATCGTCTAGATCCAACTCCTCTGCACCCTTTGTGACTTTTCCCAGCAATAGCTCACAGCACAGAGGGCAACCTTCCTCCAGTTCTGGCCATAATGTTAGGTCTGCTTGTGGTGAGATATATCAAGGACCAATCATCGATCTGTATAGATGTTGATCAACGTCTTCACCCGTGAGATCAAGAGATAATGTGGGACAGAAGACATAGGAGTTGGTGCAATCTTGGAGTCTTGAAACTAATATTTTTTTAGAATATTATGAACCTATTTCTCCTGTTGTATCAAAATACCGTAGTTATCTTGTTTAACTTGAACACCTAAGAAAAACAATATTTCCCCAAGTGAAGTCATCTTAAATTTATTTTTCATCACCATTTCAAACTTCTTGCACATATCATCACTTATAGATCCAAAAATAATGTCATCAACATAA
This sequence comes from Flaveria floridana, assembly GCA_018326465.1. NCBI lineage: Eukaryota > Viridiplantae > Streptophyta > Magnoliopsida > Asterales > Asteraceae > Flaveria > Flaveria floridana. The sequence goes on along the minus strand of BJCO01464511.1, from coordinate 12,980 downwards.
ATTTAAACAGGAATGAGATCATCACCAGTCTTCCTTCAGAATAAAGTTTGAGCAATAGCACATCTAGTATAACCATTTGCAAGCAAATGTTTAGTAAGTGTAGCATACTAATCATAAGGTGCTTGGTGTAACCCATAGAGTGTTTTATCTAACTTATACACATAATTAGGATGTTCTGGGTATTCAAAACCAGAAGGTTAACAAAACATAGGTTTCCTTTACATTTCAACAAATAAAAATAGTCTTAACATCCATTTGATAAACCTTGAAGTTCATGAAGGAAGTAGACGCTTAAAAGATACGAATTTATTCAAGTCTAGCTATGGGAGCGTAGACCTCTTCATAATCAAGATCTTCAACTTGATAGAATCATCGTACAACAAGTCTGGCCTTGTTGCAGACAACAACACCCTTTTCATCCATCATATTGTGAAATCTCCATTTAGTTTTGATAGGCAACTTATCTTTTGAAAGTTCACACAAATGCCACACATCTTACTTCTTGAACTGTAGCAATTCGTCTTGCATCGCTTCAACCCATCCATTTTCTTTTAATGCAATTTCTACATTCTTTGGCACTACTTAAGAGGTAAAGCCTGTGTAAACACATGTATTGATTCCTCTTAATAGGCTTCTAGTATGCAAACCTTGAGATAATAGACCAATAATTGCTTCTGTTAGATGATTTCCATAAATTCTCAAATGAGAAATCAAATATTCAAAAATCACTTTGTCTAAGTTAGAAATGTGTCCAGTAGTTTCTTCATCAACATTTCCTCCATCTAGTTGGTACACAATAAGTTTTTCTTGATTAAGGTCATAATCTACGGTATCTGATGAATTTGTTTCAAAAGATGAGTCTTCATATAGAACCTGAAATTACTTTAGTTGGAACATATTGTGTAGAAGAAGAAATTGTATCAGAATCTTGTGCAGCTTGTTCAATAACAGGATTAACAGGAACCAAATCAAAATCTTAGGATGAAGAATAATCTAAACCAGGAACATGATCTAGGTTTTGATTACATGGTTGAACAACTGAAACAGTTGAAAAAGAACTTATATCTTAATATATTTCTTTGGGTGAAGATGAAATAGGTCCAACATCATCCAAAAATTCATCAGGAATGGACGATGTCAAAGCTTGGTTATTTGCAGAGACAAAAGAAGATCGAATAAATATGTCAAGTAATAAGGCATACACAACATTGATCACTGTATGTCTTCAAAGCTTAACACAGATTTGAGAAGCACTTAACAAATTATGTTTTAATGATTCAACAAAACTTATTTCTTCAACGCTTAACACAATGTTTGTCACCGTACACCTTCTCTTTTCCTGGAAAAAGTAACATAACCATTATTATAAGGTTGAACATTATTATTAACAGTGATATGTTACCCATCATGTGTCTAGAAAAACAGCTATCAACATGCCACACGCTGCTATTGACTTGTCTTGGTTGTTTCTACACATATGAATGAATTTAATCAATTTTATGAACCTAAGCCATTATTGACTTGAGAACATTTTTTCATCCAAATATTTAAATGATTTTAAAAACATCTCTTTTATCATTGAACATATTATCATAAACGATGTTGGTATTTATATTTTTGACTTTCAGTTTTCATTGTTGAATTGGTTTTGTCAATTTTATGACATTTTTCTTTAACGTATCTTTCACGAGATTAAGATTGCTTTCATCAGCACTTTGAAATTTCATAATCATATTTGTTTTGTCCAAGTTATTTTTTATTAAAATATTTGGTTTTGCAACAAAAGCTTTCGAATAATTTGAATTTTTTTATTAAGCTTGGCATTATAAAAACTTGTTTTCTATTACGTGATATGAATTTATGAAATCATCGTCTGCTTAATGATTTGTGTTAATGAATACAATTTATGAAATCATTGTCTGCTTAATGATTTGCTGCCATATGATTTGGTTTTCCACAATTTGCTAAATAAATATTTTAGATTCATTGAGTTTGGATCTTAGGATTCATCATGTTCTTAACCTAGAAATCACAATTAAGATGGGTGTATGTGTCTGAATCAAAGAACAAAGAGATGGCTAATGATAATGTTATGATTTCATTGATGTTGATAAACAAATTACAATGAGAACCATTGATGGATGATGGAGATCTAACCCACACAAAGGAGGAATTCTCCTTGGGTGGTGATTCACACAATGAGAAACACACACACAAGAACCACACTTGCAAAAATGCAGTAGTGGGTCTATTTATACTATTATTACATCTTGACCTCATTTTGACTTTTCTTTTTGTCTTGATATTGACTTTGTCTTATTGACTTTGTCTTGTATTTGTTTTCTTCTGTTTATCAACTTGGTCTCTAAACTCATACAATGAGATCTTCAGCCCGCTGTGATTATCATTTGGTAAGCTTCTGTTTATTCAATTGTTGAACCCAACAATACTCCCCCTAAACTGATGCTTGCCAAACTCTAACTTTAAAGATCTTCTCTATCAAATGTTTTATTGATTAACTTGATGTTCTGATATAGTTCATTGTAGTCCTCCCCCTCAGATTAACCTTCTCCTAATATATTTCTAACAAAGGTTAGAATCTCTTGAGAATACTTCTTGGTATTGGATATGGGTCGTAGCACTTTTGGATTATAGTTCATATCACAACTCTAAGGATTAGAATGTATTAGGAGTATAATGATCCTTTAAACTTCAATAAATTGCATTAGGAACAAAACTCAATCTTGAAAATACTTCAACTCATTTCAATTTCTGAAATGATTTCATAATCTATCATTCTTCATACAATCATTGGTCCCCTTGATTAAAGTCTGTCTATCTGTACCACTTCGTAGTCAGACACGGGTGCAAAAATATCATCTTTGATTGTAGTATCATGAACTTTAAAAAGAGTTTCTGACGGTTGTACAAATCCCTAAATAAATCAATGATTATGTGACCAATGTTGATTTCTTCTTTTGTTTTGGATGCTCAAAATAGACGTGCCTGTTGGTTGCAATCATCCGCATTCATTTTGTTCTTTTTCTTGTTTGTTGTCATTTATTCATCATTTGTTCATCATTTCTTGTTATTGGATGAATTGCATTTGAACTTAACTCAGCCATATTAGGTGAGTAACTCATGAGCATTTGTTCACAAAAGCAGCCGCATTTGTGTAATGAGAGTAACTATCCGCATTGGTATAGTGACTCATCCGCATTTGGGTGCTGCTTAGCCGTATTTGTATGCTCTTCATCCATATTTGTATGTTGTTCACCCGTATTTGTATGGTATGAAGCCACATTAGTATAACTACCCATCCTCATTTGTTACAATGTGTAAGTTAATGCATCCGCATTTCCCGAATAACTCATCCGTATTTGTTAAGTTGGATGAATAGATCATCCGCATTTGTTAGAATGGGCATCCATATTTGTTTTAATTTGCATCCGCATTTGATACAGGTGTAAAAGCTGTATTTGACAGCAACTTTTCACGTATTTCAGCATTGTTTTACTGCACCAATACATGCATTTTAGGTGCATTTGACAGCAACCATCTATGTATTTCAGCATCATTTGACAGCAACATTTTATACAGTACATCAGCATTTATGATGAGCATTTCATGCTCAATATCAGCATTTGTCATCAGCATTTCAAGCTGAACATCAGCATTTGCCATCAGCATTTCATATTGAACATCAGCATTTGTCATCAGCATTTCATGCTGAACATCAATATTTGTCATCAGTGTTTCATTTTGAACATTAGCATTTCATTTAGGACTTTTTTTTAACTCATAACATGCAGTTCGCATATTAATGGATTAGGGCAATAGGAAAGATGAATATCGATCAGATTCAAAGCTGAAATGTTTAGATCATCAAACATCACTTAGCAAATTTAACTTTTGTGGAATCATCTTCAATCATTGATCATAAAATTTAATCGTTATAACTAATTTTGCTGCTCGATCTGATGTAAATGCGCAGATGAACAATATCCTCGAACTCTTCTTCTTATTCTTCATTATTTTGATGACAATCTTGTTCAATTGCATTGACTATTTGCTGATTCGAACAGATTTGTTGATTTTTGAATAGATTTGCTGATTTTTGAATAGATTTGCTGATTTTTCTTCTTGATTATAAGATGAACGGATGGGGTTTAGATAAACAGTGACTTTGTTCTTCATTTATCTTCTTTTCTTCATTGTTTTGACACCATAAAGTTGAAATTAGATCTGAAACTTAGATGAATCTAGCAACTAATAGCTCTGATACCAGAATCAATATTTCAGATTCATTGATGTTGGATCTTAGGATTCATCATGTTCTTGACCTAGAAATCAAAATTAAGATGGGTGTATGTGTGTGAATATTAGAACAAAGAGATGGATAATGATGATTTTATGATTTTATTGATGTTCATAAATAAATTATAATGAGAATCATAGATGGATGATGGAGATGTAACCCACTCAAAGGAGGAATTCTTCTTGGGTGGTGATTCACACTATCAGAAACACACACACAAGAACCACACTTGCGAAGATGCCCTAGTGGGTCTATTTATACTATTATTACATCATGACTTATTTTTGAATTTTCTTTTTATCTTGATGTTGACTTTGTCTTGTTGACTTTGTCTTGTATTTGTTTTCTTCTGTTTATCAACTTGGTCTTTGAACTAATACAATGAGATCTTCAGTCGGCTGTGATTATCATTTGGTAAGCTTTAGTTTATTCAATTGTTGAACCCAAAAAAACATAGCAACATGGTTCCTGAGCAACATTATGCACTCATGTATTTCTCTCAAACTGTTTACAATAACCACCAAAGTTATCATAGAATCCAGCTTTAGCATTTCTTTGCCTATGTGATTCTTTAACAGTCTCTTGCATCTCTCTATCAACATAAACTTTTCTTGCTTGATCCTTAAGAATTAAGTAAATCTTCTTTATCTGTTGATTTTCACTTGAAGCCAATGAGGCAGAACGGTAGCTTTAACCTGTTTAGACGCAGTTACTAGAATTTGACCAGTTTTAGTGAAACCTGATCTACAAATATCTTGTTTCACATAGTTAGCATCATTAGGAATTTTATTTTTAAAAAATCGAGCATTCAAAAATATAATCTTCCTTGTCTATATTGTCTTTTGAAACAAATATGTTATTGAAATTGATTTCCAAGTTAGATGATGATGTAATATATTGTTTTCTTTCACACTCTTTTTCACAATGAATGATTTTTGCTTTTAACTTCTTTTGTTTTATAGACTCGGTTGAACAATCAGTTTTGAGAACAGAAAACTTAGAATAGTCATTAACTAATAGTGAGGATTACATGTAGATATATATTTTCAGTACAACTTTTATTTTTATTCTCTTGAAAATCTAATTCATCAGCACTATTCCAATCTTCCATAAAACCCTCTTTCTTCACACTTTCTACACACAAGTTAAAATCATTGAGCTTAATTTCAGTTTCTACGAATTGATCAACAGTCAAAGGATTTTAGGCTGTGTTTTGATTTAAACCCTAAACCATAGCTCATATCATCATTTATTATGGTAACCGATAATGGTTAGCATGTATAATCATGATTAATGGGTGGTCCTATTTTGGACAATCCAATACCACTTTTACCACCTTTATTCTTTTGTATCATTTTGGATTTAATTATACCTTCAATCATATTAGAAGAAAGTTCAAATTTCTTAACTATGAGTTTAGCACATTAGAGTTCACTATTTACTTTATTTATTTCCAAAGCCGGGTCATCATTATGTTTTAATAAATCATTATATTTACATTCTTTATCATGAAGATTTAGTTGTAATTGATATATTGAATTATTTAATCCTTCTAGATTTTGTTTGAAAATATTTTCATTAGATTTATATTTTCGAGCTTGATGTTGAAGTTTATCAACTTCTAAAATCAAGTGCTTATTATAAACTTTGTATCTTTGAACTTTTTCAACACAAGATGTATTACAAAGATCATTATATACCTTAGTTTAGATCTCCTATGTTGTAGCAGATTCAAGCACTCCTTTCACCATAAAAGCTTTTGGAACTTCTTTTCTTTCACCAATCTCTTCTCCTGTTGACTGCGCTGGAGTAATATCGACAACTTTATCATTTTGAGTAGAAGCAGGTGCTGGGTTCGTATCAAAATCAATAGAAGTTAAACCTTCCTTTTCTTGTGTAGCTAGAGTTTTCTCAATAGCTTGTCCATCAGTGCTCATCTCACAATCTCACTCTTCTCCGCTCTATCAAGCATATCACTTGACATAAACTCTGAAGATAGATTTTCTATTGGCTTTTCTTCTTTAATGGTTTTGATCTCTTCCATTAATGGTAGGCATAATTTAAGATCCAGTATTTCCATGTGATAAGACCAATCATTTTCTTTATTGGCATGTGATACAAGAGCTTTATTGCTGGAAGTACTTGGCTTATCATGCTTAGATTCTAATTCAACTGTCACCATCCTCTTACCATCTTCATTCTTATTGATCTTCAGTTATGTGCATTCCCTAGTAAAATACCCAGGTTTGTCACAGTTCTAGCATCTCAAAGTTGTCTTATCAAACCCGATTTTGCTTGTATTGTTCAACCTAAACATTTTTTGACCAGTTCTTCTTTCAAAATTCTTGTCTCTATATACCATCATTGCCATTTGATACTTGATGTCGTTCTTTTCTACATCATCAAGATTAATGTGCTGTATACTTCTAGCTCGACATAAAGGTTGTGAACCAGGAAAGGTGATCTTCTGTAATCTGAATGGTTTGTTTTGATGGGTTGGAAGTTGCAACACAATATTGTAGAATCTATGATGAATGCTGAATGGATGGGTATGTGTAGTTCGAGGTTAGGCTAACACATGTTGAGATAGCAAGGGAGAGTATTGATTAGGATTAGCAACTTGGAAATGAGAAATAGGTGTTTTTTGGATAGGACTGACAGAGCTTCCGGACTGTTGTTGCTCACATATTTGAGATTAGCTCACATAATAATTTGGATTGCTGGCCGTTTTTCAAATAAATCAATTGCTTCAGCTCTTGTCGAGTTCAAACGATTAGCAGCTCTTTACTTATCATCCATCTCGTATGATTTAATGGTAGAAATTAGATCACTGAGAGATAAAGTAAACAAGTCTTTGGCTCTCTTGATAGAAGTATAGTTTCCATTCCAACTATATGGCAATGAATTCAATAGGTACTTGTTGACAACTATGTTCTCCAAAGTAATACCCACACTCTTCATCTTGGTGATCAACTTCACAAACCTATATATATGTGTCACCAACATCTCTCCCAGTACATGATTGAATATATGAATTCTTGGTTCAACATGTCTTTCTTACTTTCCAGCATATTCTTGTTTCCTATGATATGGTTTTCCATGACATCCCATAACACTTTGGCTCCTCTAAATTCCTTAAATTTCTGGGTAATTTCAGTAGTCAAAGTCATGGTTATTGCAGCATAGGCATTATCATCATGTTTTGGCTTCTTCATATCTTCCTTATTCCATAAGTATTTTGATTTTTGAACCACTTCTCTCTTGTCATTTTTGTAAAAAAGAATGTACAGTCCGTATTCAATTGACGATAACAACCTTGGTTCGGTGTAGACGACATGATTCTCAAACCGATACACCTAGTCAGTATAATCATCCTCACTCAAAAGTCTTGGTGGCTTAGTGCTAGTTCCAATCTCGTTGTCTGGACTCAAAGTAGAAGTAAAATTCTTCTAATGTGCCATTTTAATTATCTGATTTCAAACTTCATTGAATTTATTGAAAACTTGAACTTATCGCTCGACCCTTCTCGCTTGAACTTCTCGCGTGATAAATTCTGTAATAGAATGTTGCGATTAGTTCAAGTTCTCATGTGAAGAAAATCTTTTAGTTACAAATTTTTGTGAACCGTTTAACTATTCTTGCGAGCAATCCACTTTACATTTGCGATTAATCAAATTTTATAGATTCATTTCAATTCAATTCAAGCCTTTTCTACTTTAAACTTTTCACCTGTTGGAACCTGAAAGGATCATACATGCCAATTCAAGTGATGGGTGATGGTTTTTTTGTTGGCAAAATCCCACAAGTCCAAGAAGAAAAATGGGTGAAGATCAAAAGACAAGTGTTAGCTATCCGCATTTGTATATGCGGATGATAGAGAGAACAAATGCTGCAAAGTATTTGTTCATCCTCATTTGTCAATGCGGATACACCGAAGAAATGCTGCAAACTATTTGTTCATCCGTATTTGTCAATGCGGATACACCAAAGAAATGTTGCCAAGTGTTTGTTGATCCGCATTTGTCAATGCTAATGATCAAACACTTAATGTTGAAGATCAAACAAGAAATGCTGATGAAGCCCAAGGCATCCACATTAGTTAATGCGGATGTTCATCTACTAATGTAAATGAAGACTTTTGTACTTAGACTATTCTTTAATAGTAGTCAGGGTAGTTTAGTCTTTTTGTATAGGCCTTATGTCAACCTATAAATAGAATAGAATATCCATCATATGTAAGTTTTTCATCAGTAAGATACCAAACACTCAAGTTATGAGGTTCTAAGGCTGTCATTACACTGTTCTTGAAAACCCTAGCACCTATTGTAACTTGTTTGTTCACCAATCAATATACAAGCATTTATGAGTATCTTTGCAACATTTAATGTTCTTTGATTTAGTATTTCCGCTACTTAATCATTGACCCAATTATCATATTCGACCCTTCTTGAAGTCACATGAACAGATAACATCATTCTCAGACCCAGACAATTGGTATCAGAGCTTTGGCTCTCGGATTCGTCCTTAGATCTGCTTAGATCTTGGCTGAAAACCGATTGATCTGGTGATTGAGTTGCATATTAACAAGCATCGGTTTTTAATGAGTGTATAGCTGTAAGACCCGAAAAACTTCATCTTCTTTCACGGATATTAAACAAGAACCAACTGAAACTCATCGGTACTCCTCGAATCCATGAATAAAACCATCAAGAATACATAAAAATTAACAAAATAGAAACAAAAATCAACTGTTGTTGTTCTAGAAAACCCTACTGACTACTACTATTCATAGAACACATACAATATACTGATTACTAAAACCGTGGACTGTTTGAACACTTGGACATAAAATCAATCTAAACCATACTCAAACATTCTAAAATCAGTTTATTAACCATGGATTCTATTAACTTAGCTAAACTTGGTCATGCTTCTAAACCTCCAATGCTTAAACACAAATCTGACTTTAAGCAATGGAAGATCAAGTTTAGAAATTATATTACAGGTGTAGATCCGGATTATTGGATATGAATATGCAAGGGGCCTTACATTCCAGTTTCATTGAATGCTGATCAAGCTGCACAGTATAAGACAGTCAGAATCCCTATTAAGGATCCGAGTCTTAATCTTGATGATGATAATTATAAAAAGATTAAGATTGATCTTAAGGCCTACTCAATTCTAACTCAGGCCTTGAAGATGGATGTCCTCAAAAGATTAGAGAAATACAACACAACAAAAGGTGTGTGGGATGCATTTCAGATCATGTGTGAAGGTAGCAGTGAGGTTACTGAGATTAATAAACACAAACTGATTAATCAATGTGAAACTTTCCATCATACCAAAAGAGAATTTATCTCAAAACAACTTCATAGATTTGTCCAATTGGTCAATGATCTGGAGATAATAGGGGTACCTACAAGGAGAAAGAGATGAACAAGAAAATGCTGCACAGTCTGCCTGAAAGTTGGAAGCAGAATGTGATCATGCTGAAGAACACACTTGATTTAGAGAGCACAAGCGTAGACATCATGATAGATAAAATTGAAGATCTTGAAATAGATTAGAGAAGTAGAAACTTGAGTCGACCTCAAGTCATTGAGGCTTACAAATTTCCACCAGAAACGCATTGTGTGGAAAATGCCTTTATTATTAAGGAGGATGATTTTCTATCCTCTAGAGACCAATCCAGATCCACTGGATTCATTGCTTCATCTCAACAATAGAATCAATCATCTCCTAATCCATCAACTTCCACACCAACAAGCATGCATGTTGATCAGAAATCTGAAGAACAAAAGGCTACCTATAATGACTTCGTTGCAAGTTTTGAGGCATACTTGGGAGGAAGACTCACTTCAGCTCACCTAATCCAAGAAGATCTGGAAGAAATGGATCCAGATGATGTTAAAGAAATGGATTTACAATGGCAAATGGCCATGATTGCTATGAAAACAAAGAAATTCTTCAGGAAAGGGAAGAAACTAAGCTTGAATGAGAACACAAAGCTTGGCTATGACAAATCCAAGGTGAAGTGTTTCAACTGTGGTATGACTGGTCACTTCTCAAAGGAATGCAATGCACCCTGAAGAAATAACAATAACTACCAAAGAAGCTCACATAGTCAACCATCCTCTCAATCAACATCAGCTCCTCAATCAAGCACATTGAAACAAGGGTTCATGCAATCCGAGATGCTCAGGAAAAAAGGTTTATAGATATTATTCCAATCGACACAAAAAATCAAAGAGCTGATCCTTTCACAAAAACGTTTGATAAACCTTGTTTTTATAAAGTGATCTCTATGATTGGGTCTAATATCTTTCTGAAAAACTCTTTTCCTACTGAAATGTACAGTTACTCGTAAATAACCTTTTCTATATTTTACATTTATCACATAACTTCCGATATCCCATAATTCTTCTTATTTTTTATTATTATTTTAATTTTATTTAGTATGCATATATATATGAAAAACAAAAATTTCAATTCCCATGTAGGTAAATAGAAATTTAGGAGGAGAATATACTTTTAAATATTTTTTTAATTTTGTTCTCTCAGGAAACCAGAAAAAGAATTTAGAAAGAGGTGAACAACTTAGGTCAACAACTATAGTTTCGCTGGTAGTCCGCTGTCTTAGGTCACCCGAGGAAACTGTGTTTCGTAGCCGGGTGAAACTAAGCATTCGATCAGGACAGTTTTGCAACCCAGTGAAACTATCAGCGAATCTATGACTGAAATATATATGAATCATTGTAATCTTTTGTAGTAAGTTTTGCACAACCCTAATCTGAGAATATATATTTTGCATTACTGTTCTTGTGTGTATGTTGGCTGGAATCATCAATTTTATTATCATTAAGCCTTGTTCTTGATGTTTTGATTCTACTTTGGTTAAAATGGTTATATTTTGAAATTCTTTTGATAGATTATTATTTAGATACTAATTTCAGTGGTGTTTGATTGTGATTTCTTTTCATTAGCATTGTTTTTCGATCATTGATGGACCAACAATATGGTATCAGAGCCTTAGTGCTCTTGATTTATTGATTTGTTGAGTTTTAAAAGGTTTTTAGATAAAATCACCATTTCATTCATTTCAGATTAGTAGAGTGTGTTTTTAGCTAGAAAACCTTTTGAATAGAGTCATTAACTAAACCTGTAGCTCTTGCTGAGTTTGAAACAAGAAAATTAAAAACGAAGCTTGAAAAATGGACAATATTTGGGATGGAACATGAGGATCTTTGCAAGAAGCAATGGCGGCTAGAATTAAGACAGTGTTGGGATGTGATGAAACCACTCTTGTTTATCCTTCTCCAAGTACTTATTGCTATTCACCTATGCCTACACCTTATCCAAAAAATAAATTTATTCAGAATGATACTAACAGTTTGTATGCAGAAGGAGTGAGTCATAAGGAGATTCGAGAGCATTATGGTTACGGTAGCAGTAGTGGTTTGGGCAGCTCTAGTAATAGCTTTTATGATTCCAAAATATATTTGAAAGACACTAGCTTAAGTAGTTTGATATCCCAACAGTCAGTTTCAGACAATGGCTTATGTAGTTCTAGTTCTTGTCCATCTTATTCATCATCAAATGTTTCAAGCTCATTTATAAATGTTATCATTCCTTTGTGCTAATGAAAATGATGCATGTTCAAATGAAGCTTCAGTCAGACTTACAGTCTCGAACTGCTTTGAAAAGTTTCTCTCTCATCCTATCCCATCTTTTACCCTAATTTGGATTTCTAAACCGAAAGAAATGGGAACATCTTCCTCAGAAGTTAAAATCATTAACGTAAATGAATCAGAATCTGCCAAAATTAAGGTCTCGAAAGAAAATGTAAAAGAATCATATGATACGTGCAGCAATCCTGATTCACATGTGACTGATTCTGAGGAAGATAGCGAAGTTGATCACACTGCTGTTCAAAATTACAAAAAGAAAGGTTTTAAGTCACATTGCTTTAAATGTGGGAAGGATGATCATGTAATTAAAATTTTTCCAAACTATGTTGATAAAAATGTGCATAATTGTTCCTTGGGAAGTAGATTAATTCACTTTGTAAATAATTTCTTTTGGTAAAAATTCTTATGCTTCAAAACCAAAGTTTGTCAATACTTGGGTTCCTATTACTAAATCCTAACGATCATTGTGTTCTAATGCCAGGATCATTCAAGAAAAGCTGTCAACAGCTCATGGCATGTTGATAGCAGAAGTTCTAGGCAAATGACCGGGTTAAAGGACCTTTTCACCAACTATAGGATAATAAATGGAGGATATGTCGCATTTGCTAGAGACAAGAAATGTGGAAAGATGATTAGTCAAGGAAAGTCCACCCCCTTAAACGGGTTTCGTCCCCGAAACCTGTTGTTCCTTAAACCTTCGCGGGCAATACTGTCCCATCCCTCTTCCAGGCTCTTACATGGAATCCTATCGCTCCAGATCCCTTGTCAACATTCGACTTCGGGTCTATCTTGGACTATCGACATCGGCAACACATGCATACTGATCAATGTTCATTTAACCAGCACCTGTGACTTCAAACATGCCATGTAGAATACGGTTACTACATCGCAATATTCGAGCAAAGGCTCGGCGTCATAATCATTGAGCTTCAGAGCATCGCTGAGAACCTTCAGCTTTAATGCTTGAGGAACAC
>BJCO01464510.1:0-15518 GCA_018326465.1 Flaveria floridana | reverse complement strand
TTGTGACACCCTACACATATCCCACATCAGTCGTGGACAGGAGAGATTCCTGGTTTATAAGGAATGTCTGGCCTCTAATATCAACAACGCGTTTTGGGCATATTGGATGTGGATGAGAGGAGAACTCCACAGTTAAGCGTGCTCAGGTGGGAGCAATCCAGGGATGGGTGACCTCCCTGGGAAGTTTTCACCCGGGCAACCAAAAGCAAATCCGTGAGCTCCTCATGGGTGAAGCGGACAATATTGTTGGTGTGAGAGGCCGGGTGTGACAGATATTATGAGGAAGTTCATCTCCTCTCTTCCAAGACAATGGACACACTACTATTTGGTCATTAAGAGGACTGAAAATCTCAAGACCCTTACCCTCACTGAGTTATATGGCATACTCAGTGGCTACCAGATGGAGATGAACATGCAAAATTCATCTAGTAACTCTAGCAATCAGCAGAGTTCTACCCTGCATATGGTTGAAATAGATTATAGAGAACCACGTTACCATCTTATCTCTTACCCAGAAAACTCACCAAAGGGTCCTTTTATCACCTTCCCAGAGTCACCAAGTGAGAGCTATATCCAAGGAAGCCCACTCCAAGAGACAACCTCGTCACAAGCCTTTATGTCTCATGATGAAAGCACAGGAAACTTCCTCTTCATCCTTGAAGATTTGGACTGTATTCATCCAGATCACTTAGAGTATATAGAGATAGTTCAACAGATAGCTCTTCTCACTTATAGAGCTAAGAAATTCTACAAGAGGACATGAACAAAAGTAAAATGAAGTGTTACAACTGTAACCAAATGGGACACTTTGTTATGGAGTGCGAGGCACCCAGGACTAATGGTGGCTAAGAACAACAGAAGCCAAACTACACTGAGGGAGCTCCACACACTAATAAGCCCAAGCAGCAAGCTGTAGTTGTTGTTAAAAAATAAGGCTTTGATTAGAGCTTCCAGGTTGAAGATGTATCTCCAAACCAAGCACTGGTGGCAGATCATGATGAAGACAAAGTATTCGTACATCTTTGTAACCCCATAATGCATTGCTAAAGTAAGCAGATATAGTCCTATAACTTAGAGATGAGATCTAATCTTGAGTCCTTAAATATTTTAAAACCTGATTTCAAAGAGCTGAAAATGAGTATAAATTACGTATAGAAGACTTAAAAATAACCATTTAAACTCTTAAGTATGAACATACCAACAACAGGACTCAGATTAAGGATCTCATAACTATGTTAACTGAGTGCCAGGCTGAGCTTATGATCAGCAAAGCCAAGGCAGAGAAATATGTTCTTGAAGAAGACCTTTAAGAACATAATATACTCATCCCTACATGCCAAAGTATGTTATTAAAACAAACAGGGACTGGGATCTAGTGAGATAGCTCCTCCACATACTTTATTATATGTAAGATCTCCTAGGTGTGGAATTGGTCAAGATGAGCTTCCATCCATAGACCCCAGTGATGAAGAGGATGAAGAGGAGAGAGTGAAGGATAGATTTGAGAAGAGTGAAGAAGATCATCATGACAAGGGTCATATTCTCTTGAGGAGAGGAAGAAACCAGGGATAATAAAGTAAAAGAGGAAGAACTTGATCCGAGCAAGAAAGCTCAAGAGATTAAGGCCATCTTCAACTCCAAGTAGAAACATGTCTTTATCTCTACAGGTTTTGAAGTAGTGAAGACTGTGGATACAACTCTAAGTTGTAGTACCAAGAGTTCAAGTTTATGTCCAACTCATCCCTGTAAAGGAATGAAGGCTGATCAACTGTGTAACACCGCTAAACAGCATGAACCATCCACCTCCAAAAGCAGGTTTCACCCTAGGAAGCTTGTTACAACATCTGAAAAGATGGGAATTGAGATGGAAAGTGATCAATCTCAGTCTTCTATTCACAAGAAGACTCTCAGAAGGAAGTTAGTTGATTACATTATATGTGGCAGTACTTCTTATCTTGCTAAGGATTGCATCTACAATCCTAAAAGTACCATCAACATAACCAAGAAGAAGATTTCTGATAGGAGCAAGAAGAAGAAACATTCGAAAGAAAAATATTTTTAGTTCAGAAGCTCCAAAATGGGAAATGAAGACAAGTGAAAACTTGCCTTTGGAAGATTTTTTGGTCTCGGAAGAAAGGAATACTTTCTAAGCACTAAGACTTGCTACAGTGAGAGCAAAATCTTCCAAAGGATCAGTCTCCAAAACTTCCAAAGTTGTCAAAACTTCCGAAGTGTTAAAGGTCAAGTCTAATATTACAAAGATGGTGTGGAAGATAAAGGAAGACCAAGTGACTGAAAGTTCTTCATTAACAAAAGCAAATGATTCTTATAGTCTTAACATAGGATCAATTACTATTGCATTGTCTTCACTCCATTTTAAAGAGCCCAAGACCAATGAGGCTAGGGTTTCCAAGTGTAACTAACTTTTTCCTTGTTGTGTAGGAACAGCTGACCCCCAAAGGAAATGTATGGATCATTGACAGTGGGTGTTCCAAACACATGACAGGCAATGGCTCTTTACTTCAAAGTTTTGAGAAAATTGATGGAAGGCCAGTTGCTTTTGGAGGAGATGCAGGAGGTTATATTATAGGAAGGGGCAGGGTCATAAATGTAAGCTCAGCATTAAAAAGGAAAACTTTGTTAAGGAGCTTGGATATAATTTATTGAGTGTATCTTAATTTTATGACCAGAGACATAACATGCTTTTTAATAAGCATGAGTGCTCTCAAGCCCGGGGTGGTTATTCCTCAAGAGCATATCCTTATTATAGCACCCCGGAAAGGAAACATGTATAAGATGGATTTGTAAGAAACATCTACCTCAGGAGAAATTTCTTGCTTTCTATCTAAAGAAAATAATGATGACTCTTTTCTTTGGCATAAAAGAATGTGTCATGTAAACTTTAAGAACATGAATAAGTTAATTAAGAATCATTTGGTAACTGGAATGCCAAAGAAAGAGTTTACAAGTGATGATCACTGTGTTGCATGCCTGAAAGGGAAACAACACTTGGTGTCTTACAAGCCAAAGGAAAAGAACTCCATCACTACTACCCTATACTTATTACACATGGATCTCTTTGGCCCTACCAGTGTAATGAGTCTAGGAAGGACCTCATACTATTTAGTGATCACATATGATTTCACAAGATTCGCTTGGGTCTTCTTCCTTAGAACTAAGGATGAGACTCCTGAGATCTTAAAAAACTTCATTCTGAAAATTGAGAATCAAAGTGATCACAAGGTTAAGACCATAAGATATGATCAAGGAACTGAATTCAAGAACCAAATTCTTGACACATTTTATGATGAAAAGTTATTAAAAGACAATATAGTGCTCCTAGGACTCCTCAACAAAACAGTGTTGCTAAGAGAAGAAAAATGACACTTATTAAAGCTGCAAGAACCACGTTGTCTGACTCTAAATTGCCCATCACCTTATGGGAAGAGGCAATCAACACTTCCTGCTATGTGTAGAATAGAGTCTTAGTAGTTAAGACTGATGATAAGACTTCTTATGAACTATGGACAAAAGGAGACCTTTAATTGGTTTTCTCAGATCATTTGAATGTCCTTGCACCATCTTAAATACCAGAGATCAGGTAGCCAAGTTTGCTGAGAAATCAGATGATGGACACTTTATTGGATACTCTTCCAAGCTAAGGCTTATAAAGTATATAATCTTAGAACTAGAGTAGTTAAAGAATCAGCCAATGCGATCTTCAATGAGCATACTCCCTGTGTGAAAGGTTCTGGTCCTGACTGGCTATTTGATCTTGATTTAGTTACCAATTGTTTTAACAAATCTTGTAAGAATGTTTTAGGATCTATAGAAATATTATTAACAGGAGATCTTGACCTAAGTTGAGAAGACCAAGTAAGACTATTACTTCAGCTCCAGTGGTAACTAACCCCGTAAATGGAGTTCGTATCAGCACAACAATAACAAATCAAGTTGATTCATCTGATGTGTTTATAAATTCCAGCTCAGAGGCACAAAACTCAAATGAAGGAGCTTCAAATGTAGGAGGAAATAGTGGTGGTGACAGTGATCAAGAATATATTGATGCTTAAAACAACTCCATGGAAGACAACATCAATGAAGTCATATACTCATTGGATCAAGCTTCTCTTGTTAAGTGTGCTGATGTGCCAGGAGACACTTCATTGCCAGATCTAAACTTCACAAATTTTGATTTGTCCAATCAACTTATTATGATCCTTCAACTTAGGATCCACAAGTCATACCCCACCACAAACATCATTAGAGTTGTTGACCAAGGGGTGAGAACATGAGGACAAACCTATGAAAAAATGTTTGTATATACTCTTTCTTCTATTCCCAGATAGATCCAAAGAAAGTTGATGAGGTTTTAAAGGATGGAAGTTGGGTTGAAGCAATGCAAGAGAAGCTGCTTCAATTTAAAAGGTAAAAGGTTTGGGACCTATGTCCTCTTCCTCAAGGGAAGACTATCATAGGAACCAAGTGGGTCTTTAGAAATAAGAATGATGATAAAGGATTTGTCATCAAGAACAAGGCAAGACTGGTTGTTCAAGGGTACACACAAGAAGAGAGAAGCGATTAGGATATTCCTGGCATTTGCTACATCCAAGGACTTCAAGGTCTACCAACTTGATGTCAAGTGTGCTTTCTTACATGGGGTGATTGATGATGAGTTGTATGTCAAACAACCACCTGGATTTATAGACTTAGATCATCTTGACTACGACTACAAGCTTGATAAAACTCTCTATGGGTTGCACCAAGCTCCAAGGAAGTGGTATGAGACACTATCTCAGTATCTCTGTCAGCATGGCTACAAGAGGGGTACTATAGATGGAACTCTCTTCTTCAAAGGAACAAGGAATGACTTGATGCTAGTTCAAGTATATGTAGATGACATTATCTTTGGGTTAACTAATCCAAAGCTCTATAAAGACTTTGAGAGGCTGCTAAAGAAAAGATTTAAAATGAGTGACATGGGGAACTCAATTTCTATCTAGGAATTCAAGTGAAGCAAGTTGGCAATGACATCTTTATAAGTCAGTCAAAGTATGTACAAGACATACTTATAAGATTCAACATGACTGAATGTAAGATTTCAAAGACACCCATAGCCAGAAACCACTCCTTTGGACTTGATCTTGAAGGGGAGTGTGTAGATGAACATCTTTATAAGGATATGATTGCGTCTCTTATGTATCTTACAGCCAGCAGGCCTGATATCATGTTTACTACATGCATCTGTGCAAGATAACAAGCCAAAACCAAGATGTCACACCTGGTTTTTGTCAAGAGTATTCTTAGATATCTTAAAAGTGCCCCTAAGCTAGGCCTTTGGTATCAAAAGAATTCTGGCTTTAATCTGTATGCCTATACACATAGTGACTATGGTGGATGCAACATCATCATAAAGTCTACATCTGGGGGATGTCAATTCCTTGGTGGAATGATAGTCTCATGGCAATTCAAGAAACAATCATGTGTATCTGTATCAACTACTGAACTGAATACATTGTTGTTACTAGCTGCTATGCTCAAGTGCTTTGGATTCAAAATCAGATGCTGGACTATGGATACAACTTCAAAGAGACTTTCATCCACATAGACAACAACAGTGCCATCTTTAGCACAGAGAATCCTACGCATTACTCATGGACAAAACACATCAACATCATGTATCATCTAATTAGAGATAACTATGAAAATGGATTGTAAAGCTAGTCAAAGTTAAACAAATGAACAATATGTTGATCTGTTCATAAAAGATTTTAATGAACAGAGATTTATATATCTTGTATCTGCTATGAGGATGATTAACCTTGACTAGATTTTCTTAAAACTTAATTCAATATTATTTCTTAATGGAACTGTATGTCCTAAGTTGTCTAAACAATCATCTACATAAGCCTAGTTTATCTTGTGAGAAAATCTTTTTCAAATGATATTTCTTAAAAATTTGAAAATCTTAAATGTATTTTCTTTCGGAAGACATTAAGATTGTCTTTGAAAGAATTTTAAGTTTTCAAATTAGATAACTACTTATAAGAAGTTTATCTTCGGAATAAATGCTGATATTTCTTCCAAAGCCAAAATATGCTTCTATGTACTTATATGTATTTGAAGGACAAATTTTTTTCAAAAGCAATTATGTCTTGAAAGATTTATTCGTTTAGGAATAAAAATTCTAGTTTTAATATCTTCCGAAACGAAATACGTCTAGGAGAGAAAATACTTAAGTAAATTTTCTTCCGAAAAAAATTCTCATAAAGCTAAGGAATATCTTCTGAAGTCAAAATTTGGCTTCAGAAGTTTTCCACAAAACTTCTGAAGACAAAATACCTTCAAAAGAATTTCGACTTCCTAGAAAACTACCTTTTTGGGCAATTTTTTAGAGGTGGGATCGACAATCGTATTTTAAAGTTTATCCTTTCACGTTAACTTTGTCTCAAATCCATTTCATAAAAATATACCCAACGGTTCCCCCCCTCTTTCACTATCTTCTTCATTTGCAACTTCTCTAACCTAAATTCACCCACTCATCGCCTTTGTTTTTACCTTTCTTCACCACAAATCTACCTCAAATGGGTAACCCTAATCGCGGAAACCAAATGGATTTCTCCATGCATCTTCACAGGAAACATAATCAAGTTGCTCTATTGAACTCGGAGAAAGATCCACGTTTCTTAAAAGTTTGCCGCTTTCTCTCTCTATCAAACTATTTCACGTCCCTCACATGGATCCTCCACTCTATGAGGATCAACTTTTGGACTTTTAGAGGTCCTGCCAAGAGGTCACAATGGATGGGGAGAATGCACTGTCTGTCATAATACAGGGGAGGACAATCTTCATCACTCCAACTTTCATAACACTCATCTTCAGCTGGATGATATAGATGGTGAATTGTCCTTTCCAAAATCTACAGTTAACCACTCCTTTGAGCAGATGGGCTATGAAGGTGACTTCTCAGTCAGAACCTTCAGAAAAAGGAAGGTTTCATCTAAATGGAAATATCTCCTCCATGTCATCATCCATAGCCTGTCTAACAAACATGGGGGATGAGATCAAATTCCAGAAGACATCTCCTTTATAGTCCATAGGACGGTTCATAAGGTCAAATTCAGGTATTTACAATTTGTGTACACTAATTTCCTTGCAAAGATGCACTCCTTAAACTACATGTTCCCTAGATATGTCTAGCACATTCTCAACTGTGAACTGGGCTCATAGTTGAGGGGAACATGTAATATTCTAAAATTAGGACAGATGAAGCCTGACATCTTAAAAACTATAAGAAAGCCAACTGTTGGCTTCTTATGGGTAGAAACAGCCCTAGTCCTAAAAATTTTAGAGCTCATTACTGAAGGTGACAACCTAGAAGCATCTGCTAGTGTTAAACCCACACATTCCACTTCAAGGCAACCCACATAGCCATAAATAACCATCACCTACCAAATAAAATCCAAACGAATCACTACACAGGTTATTCAACCTATGTTGACACCCATATCACTACCTATACAAGAGGAAGTGGACACTGGAGCTCCCACTTCCCTTTAGGAGCAAACCATTCCCATCTCACCAATAATCAGTCATGAGGTTCCTCATGCTCAGACTGAAGAGCTCACAACTCAAGAAGCCTTAAGCCTTCACTCAGAGTCTCAACACTTTAGTGAACAACCTTCAAGGGAAAGTTACCATCCCCAGCCTCTTGATCTAAATCAGCCAATACCCAGCCTAGACTTATATGATAATGAGGATATGACACTCAGTGAGTATCATGAGTCTCTCTTCTCTTTCCCTACTCAAAGAGAGATGAGTACTCCTGCTTCTCCTATATCTAGCCCACATCATCCACCTACTACTAAGGTGGATCTTCCTGAACATGTTCAGGGGATCTATATGGAAGAGGCTCTCAAATCTACAAGTAATTACAAAATTAAGACCTTAATCATGGAAACCCATCCTATTGACCCTTCAATAGAAGCTGTCAGTGTGCAGGGGAAATCTAGTAGCCAGGAACAACAGTCTGGTGATGAGTAAGAAGACTTAGGTCCTATTCTCTTATTCCCCGGTGATTCTTCTACTGAAGATGAGGGGAACCTTAGACTAAAGGTAGAAAAACTGACCAAAACATTCACTTATTTAGTTTCTAAGGTTAGTCACTTGGAATCTCAAGTGACTATCTTGCAAAGAAGGTTCAATGATCAGCAAATTGAGATTTCTGATCTCAAGGAACAGCTAGCTAGGAGACCTTTTAGGAAGATACAACAAGGAACACAAGAACCTAAGGATGTGATAGACTTAACCCTCAGCTCACCAATGCAAGACGGTAATGCTGCCAAAAGAGGGAGGAAGTCCAAGCAATCTCAGAATCTAGGAATCCTTCATAGAATATGGATATTATGGATTCACCACCCTTACTTACAATTGTCCATTCTCAGCAACCTCCTCAATTTCACATTAATGTGGACTCTCTCATACAAAGCTTGTTTAAGGAGGGTATACCAAGGGCAATATCACCCCCAACCTATGGAGCTGAGAATGAAATACTAGGGTGGAGGTATGATGCTGATAGAAGAGCCCTGATACTGCATAGATTTCAAGGGCAATAAGAGGTCTTTAACATTCAGACCTTGAACTACTATAATAGTCTTCTTCTAGTCAATATGCCACTTGTCAAACTAACTCAATATAAACAAGCTGACAGAATGGCTAAGAGGATTCAAGACAGGATTGTTGAAGAGTTTAGAGAAAGAAGAAGACAAATGCAAAAAGGCAATATCATTGGTCAACTGGATGTTGCGGTGGACCCTAAGATTAGCTTCGCAGGGGAAACCTTGACTGAAGGCCCAGTGATAGAACTTGTGAGCATTGTCACAGGAACTACTACTTCAACATCCTTTACCCTTAGTGAGGCACCAATTGGTGAAGGTGCTTCATAATCTCTCTCTGGTCAGAGCCTGACTACTAAATCAGGAAATGAAAGCCAAAGTTCTCTCCACCCTGAGTCACCAAGGCCTGTGAATGACAAAGGGAAAAGGAAAATGACTCCTGAGGAGATTGAGGAGGAGGAAAGAAAGGGGAAGAGGAAGCTAACAGGAGAGTGTTCAAGTAGGTCTCCAAGCTTTATGGAAGCTACAATCAAGGTAGCCCCAAGGCCAAACACACAAGAAGATAAGTTGAGGGCTGCTAGATTAAACTACTTAGGGATCAGAAATTACAATATAGATGAAATCATCTCTCATCCCTTAGATGAACTGAATGAACTAGCAGACTTAGAGCTGACAAAGGAGAGTAAGGAGGAAATGGATGCAGAATTGCTCCTCAAAGTTAAAGAAGAAAGAAGGAAAAAGAGGCTTAACAAACATGCTCCTACCCTCTCCCTAGTTCATGAAAGCCCTGAGAGAGAGGTTGTGGAAATTGAACAACCTCAGGTAGACAAGGAGGTTGATAGACAAAACATGATCAACTACCTGAGTGCCACAGGCCTATATCAGGCATCTGCATTTCTTCCCCTCTCATATGAGTATATTGAATTTGAGTATCTTAAGCAGCTAGAATAACAGTTCATTAAAGAACAAAAGGTTGCTAAGAGAAAGATGAGGTTAGAAGCTGTAATGTCAAGAGCCATCATCTAAAAGAGTCAAAAGAAGTCTACTGATAGGCAGAGGATGATGAGTTTCTTGAAGCTGTATGGATTCTCTAGAAGGAGGCTTGGTCTAATGTCTCTATCCACTATGGATGAGCACATTAGAGTGATCAATTAGAAGATTAAAAAGGAGATCTTGTGGACTTGCATTCTCCACCAAGCCAAGCTCCTCCTGAGGTTGAGGTTAAGGTTGAACCAACTCAAACAACATAACCTGGACCTTCAACTGCATCTCAGCCAAATTCATCTTCTATTCTATAGTAGGGTTTTGCTCCCTTTCCTTTTGAACCTGTGAGGGAAGAGGACCCAACTGAAAGAGGCACAACAGAACAACCTGGTACTCAAGACCAGCCCTCTCAGTTAAAGACATAAAAGAGGAAGAAAAGGATGGCCATGAAGAGTGTATCCAATAAGAAGTCAAAGGCATCAACTTCCATACCTCAGGATGAGTTAGAGCTTCCAGAGGGGTGTAACAAGAGGATGCTCAACCAACTCCTACTCAGGCAAAGGCTCTTGTAACTGGAAGACCCATCATGTCCTAGAACTTTACTACTAATCCAGACAGATGGTATGTCATCAGCGATCAAGGTGGTCAAGATGTCTACTTCTTGAAAGACATGTTTGATCTACCTCTGCATGATCTACATGACATGAGAAGATATTATGAGAGTCTGAGGGATCCTTTTTAAATGATGAAGATAGGAATGGTCTTGATCCTCATGAGGACTGTCAACTGCTGAACACTGTTCTCTATTTTGGTAGCATCAGCCTAGGGGAGTTTGTAAGGTTATATAAGAAGGCTAATGTAACCAAAACAAACAAAGGCTTCCTACATGCGTGCGCTATGTACAAGGTAGAAGTTTCTTCGAAAGTTTTACACTCCGCATAGAATATATTCTAAGTGTAAAATCTTCCAAAGCCAAATAACAAATCTTCCGAGGCCAAAGATGAAGTCTTCCAAAGCTTCAAAGACAAAGTCTTCCGAAGCAAATGAAGTGAAGACTGATTTGTTTTCAAGACAAAGTAGAATATGCTTTCCTTGGATGTACTTTTTCATAAAGCTGGCCCACTTTGCGCTGCAATTTCGAAGTCTCATCAACTTGCATAAGTTGGTGTAAAGGCCCATGATTTTGCAACTGTACATGAAGTCTAGAGTGTATAACTTTATACTTTATGTACTTTCATCCTTTTTGTAATATACTAGAATGTGAGCTATGGCATGTCATAGTCACTAGTCAAAAGGTAATATGCCTTTTGACTCTATATTGATCTTGTTGTCGATTAATGTTTCCAGCTGGCTTTCAAAGTATAGCCGGTTGTAGAATATAGTATAAAGTATCTCAGGGTCTTGTATCTTATTAATGCATTATAACACTTGTAAAAGAACTTGAGATTAATATACATCATTCTTGAAAACCATATATATTGTTCTTAACTTTTGTCTCCTTATTTGCTTGTGTTCTTTGCATTTCTTACTCAAATCTGGTTCCCTATTTGATCTTTTAAGTGTTCTAATACTCTTCTCTTTATAAGACTGATTGTATTGACCTCCCTTAACCAGTCCTTCAATTTTCCTCTTAGACTTTATCATCCCTAGTTCTTTCCTTCGCTCAGGAGACAGTGACCCTTTTTAGGATGATCTTCTTCACTCATCTCAGATCCATCCTTCACTATCTCCTCTTCACCCTCTTCTTTAATGGGGTCTATAAGGGAAAGCTCATCTAGACAAGTTTCACACCTTAGAGATCTTACGCATAGTAGAGTGTGTGGAGGAGCTATCTTGGTAGATCCCAGTCCCTTTTTGTTCTTATAACTTACCTTTTCATGCAAGGATAAGGATATTATGTTCTTGAAGGTCTTTTCTTTAAGAACACATTTTTTCTGCCCTAGATTTGCTGATCTCAAGCTCAGCCTGGTATTCAGTTAATTTAGTGATTAGATCTTTGATTTGAGTAATGTAGTTAGTATGTTCTCTAAATCTTCTATTTTAAGTTTATAATCATTTTTTGCCCTTTTGAAATTAGCTTTAAAGATGTTTAAGGACTCAAGGTTAGATCTCATATCTAAGTTATAGGACCTATATCTGTTAACTTTAGCAATATATCCTGGGGTACAAAGATATTCCAATACCTTTGCTTCTTCATGATCAGCCATCAGTGCTTGGTTTGGAGATGCATCTTTAACCTTAAAACTCCAATCAAAGCCTCTTTCTTTAACAGTAACTGTAGCTTACTGCTTGGGCTTCTTAATGTGTAGAGCTCCCTTAGTGTAGTTTGGCCTAGGTTGTGCTTGGCCACCATTTGACCTTGGTGCCTTGCACTCCCTAGCAAAGTGTCCTATTTGGTTATAGTTGTAACACTTCACTTTGCTTTTGTCCATCCCAAAATTTCTATTGTATACATTGCTAGGAAACTTCCTCTTTGTCCTCTTGTAGAACTTCTTGGCTCTATGAGTGAGAAGAGACATCTATTGGACTATCTCCATGTACTCCAGATCATCTGGATGGATGCAGACCAAGTCTTCAAGGGTGAAGTGGAAGTTGCCACCGCTTTCATCAGCAAACACAAAGTCTTGTGATGAGCTTGTCTCTTGGAATGACCACACAATAGTGTTTCCATTGTCTAGGAATAGAGGACATGAACTTCCTCACTATGTCCCTATTCTCAAGAATTAATCCAATATTCATTAGAGTATCCACAATCTCAACATACTTGAAGTATTGTTAAGTCATGGTTTCACATGTCTTGAAGGTGAAGTTCTTAAACTGCTGCTTCAAGAGGTCTTTCTTTTTCTTTTTAGCTTTATTTGACCCCTCATACATCAGCTTCAGTGCATCCCATAGTTTCTTAGCAATTTTTCACTTGTTGAAGCCTCTATAGATAGAGTTTGGAGGGTGGTCATGGCTTTCAGGTCTACATCTATCTTCTTCCAATCTTCTTCAGAGACAATAGATCCCTACATCTTGTTGTCTTGATGCTTGATAAAGCCTTCCGTTCTTTGGCACCAAGTATCAAAGTTATCAGGAGTGATTAGTAGAGACTTTGTCATAGTATTGGTTTCCATATCAGCCTTTAAGAGAGCTGCTATTTGAGATGTTGAGTGATTTGTGAAACTAAGAGGATTTAAGATGGTGAGATCTTATAATCAAGAGCCTGAAATGCTCTGATACCAATTGCAGGACTGGTTAAGGGATGGTCAAAACAATCAATCTCACAATAAGAAGAGTGTTAGAACACTTAAACAAATCAAATAGGGAACCGGTTTTATATGAAGACACTAAGAACACAAGTAATTATTAAGACAAAACCAAGAACAAGAACAAGATAAGTATGGTTTCAAGGTTGTTGTATATTGCTCTCAAGTTCTATTACAAGTGTTACAAAGCATAAAAAGAAATACAAGAATATTAGATACTTTATACTACATCCTACAGTCGGCTATACTTTGAAAGCCAACTGAAAACACTAATCTAGACAACAAGATCAATATGCAGTCAAAAGGCAGATTGGCTTTTGACTTGTGACTATGACATGCTATAGCTCACATCCTAATCTATTATAAAAAGGATAAAAGGTACAAAGTAGAAAGTTACAAACCCCAAACCATAATTCGCAATTCACTAAAGCATGGACCTTTTCCCCAACTTGTATAAGTTGGTGAGTTTTTAGAGTGGCAGCAGAAAGTTAGTCAGCTTTATGCAAAAGTTGATCAGAGAAAGCATGTCTTCTCTCTCCTCAGAAGAAATCAGTCTTCGGACTTTTAGCTTCGAAAATTTTGTCTTAGAAGCTTCAGAAAGACTTCATCTTTCTTTAGAAGATTTTGGTCTTTGGCTTCGGAATATTTTACACTTAGAATATTTTCTATGAAGTATGTAAAACTTCCAAAGTAAATTCTACTCTGCACTTCATGCATGCATGCAGGAAGCTCTCTGGTTGCTTTGGTTGCATCAGCCTTTCAATTGTAACCTTACATTCTTCTCTCTACCCCGTTTTGTTGTAAGGTGTAGGACCCATGAATTGACAAGCCACATCAATATTTTTACAAAACTCTTCTAGTACATATGATATGAACTCACCACCATTATTAGCTCTAAGGGCCTTGACTACTTTACCGGTTTATCTTTGAATATTTTTTTTAAATCATTGAGTAGTGTTGGTACTTGGTCTTTTGTCTTCATTAAATATACCCACATATACCGGCTATAATCTTCAACAGTCAAAGTAAAATATTGATTTCCGCAATGCGTTCTTGGAGTAATTGGGCCACAAACATATGCATAAAGCAACTTGAGAGGAACTTTTGCTCGATAAATGGAATCTTTGGGAAAAGTAGACATTGTTACTTGCCTACCAAGCATGAGTCACAAACTTAAGTTGGATGTTCAATTTGAGGTAATCCAATAGCAAGTTTTAAGCGGTTTGTAAGTGCGTCAAAATTTAGATACCTCACCTATTCATGTCGTGCCCATACATCATCATGACATGATTAGATGAACAAGGTACTTTCATGTAACACCCGGATATTTTTATAGACGAGAGAGAAGCAATAAACGTAAATAAAAAGAAGAAAGTGTAATTTAACCCAATTAGAGGGGTTAAAAGTGTCAAAAGGACAAAAAGAATAAAAAGTTAGTGCATAAACGGATATGGCCGCCCATAATCCCCTGCACATTGCATCCTCTTTGGTTTTAGAGAGAGAAAGGGCATAGAATTTGAGTTTCTAGAGAAAGGAAGAAGAGGAGTTCGAATTCAATGTAAGAATTCTTCGTTTTGAGTTGTTTTTGGTCGACCTGTGCCTCGGTTGTGTGCTTATGTGTGTTATTGTATGTTCGGGTAGTGTGTTTTAGTGGGTTGTAGGTGTTAGAAACGTCTGAGAAACTCAAGTGGAAGGATTAAACTCGAAAGCAGCTAAGGTGAGTTTCTAGGACCCCCTTTTTACATGTTTTTAACTAATCTGGGGCTAGAAATGCATGTAAACATGTTTTCATAAAAATGGGTTTTGTAACCGTATGTGTATGTATGAATGTATATGTGGGAGGGAGTAAATTGGGATTTATATGTGAATATATTCGTATGATGATGCTTAGAATGTTACTACTAAGCTTAGATTGTGATATAGGATGAATTGGCACTGATTTATGTTGATTAGATGCAAGTAGGTTGCCCATGCGCCTAAACAGTGGCCCATGCACCCAACGGTCAAATTTCCTAAGTGTGTCCAACCGCCTAGAAACCCAAACGCCTAAATAGTGCCCAACCGCCTAGAAACCCAAACGCCTAAATAGTGCCCAACCGCCTAGGTGTCCATGTGTGTAAGTCAGGCCCATGCACCTGAATAGAAACCGAACGTCTGGAAAATTGCCCAGAATGACTAAGTGTCAGGCCCAAGCGCCTGAATAGTGCTCATGCGCCCAAAAAGGCCCATGCGCCTAAGTGTAAATGACTAAGTGGAAGTCCAGATGCCCGCATAGTAGCAAAACGCCTGAATAGGGCAGAAACACCCAAATAATGTCCATGCGCCTAGACACTTTGAATTATTTGTGAACTTTTTGGAAGACCTAGAATTTAGGGTTTGACTTGGTTTGACTTATGGGCTATGATTACTCATTCTAAGCGTGATTATGGGATGTTTAGGGTTATGGAATGTATGATTGATGTATGGTATGTATAATATGTTATCTTTTAATGGTATTTAGACGTATTTATTTTATGTTATAAAATATGTTAAATATTATGTTATTACTTTACGTAGTATGAAAAATGAATGAAATAACGTAAAGAATAACGTAACGAAGTGAAAGATAACAAAGATGAAAAGTAAAACGTAATGAACGAAAGAATGGCTTGCAAGCAAATAAGAAAGGAGG
>BJCO01464509.1:0-18864 GCA_018326465.1 Flaveria floridana | reverse complement strand
ACATAGCATGTTCATTCACATATTAAAAGATCTTTTGATTTGGGTTTGTTTTATACACTTATAAGATCACATAATGAACATATTTTTCAGCTTTAAAATCGGTTTTAAAGCCATACATATCCGCTGCGTTTTCTGAAAGTTTAAAAGGTTAAACTTGGTTTTTATGTTCTATCAAACCCATCAATAAAATCCTATAAAACAAATTTTTAAAGGATTATAACAAGCATGCTATCCACATAACCGGCTCTAGATGCCATTGATGGGTTTGTTAGAACATAAAATCATAATTTAACCTATTAAACTTTCTGAAAACGCAGCGGAATTACAACTTTATAAACTTGTTTATAAGCTGAAAAATATGTTCATTAGGTGACCATATTAATGTATAAAACAAACCCATATATCAAAGGATCATTATATGTGAATAAGCAAGCTATGTGTGCATAAAACTACATAATATGGTAGCCACAAAGGGCTGCCATAACTACCTTCCAGCAGCCTTCAAAAGTCGACAGAAAGAGTAGAAAAGATGATGAAAATTAGGCAAAGACTTCAAGATTAGAGGTCCTCAAGCTTGTATACCCCAAGCTTACTTGCAATCGCCTTCTTGTTAGGAAGAATAACACCAAGAACAACTCTAAAAACCCTCTCCTTGCTGCTGCTATTTCTGTAAACTAGAGGAGAGAAGAGAGAGTTTTTTTTGTGTTTTTGCATGTGTTGAATGATGAGAGAGGTTGAGTGTAAGACCTAGTAAATAATGTGTATTCTCAAGAAAGGCAAGGATCCAATCAAAACAAAGGGGGGGGGCGGCCAACTAGTTCAAACAAAAGAGTTTCCCCCTTAAACCACAATACACATTATTTTTTAAACTAGTCTTTTGTCATACATTAATAAGTCTTCTACTAGACTTATTTAAAATTATGACATATGTCTTCTCTAATTAAACAATTTAGTTAAAGTACACTTACATGTTATTAGTGTTATTTAAACCCTTTTAAATAACAAAAATAACAATAAACCCATGAACAAATTATCCTTATAATTTGTTCCATCTCGAATGCCTTTGTTTAGAAAACCCTTTTCTAAGCATGGTGCGATTATTCAATTGCATGATCCCATCAACAATTAAATAATTCTTTGTTATTGCAAAGCTTGTTATTGGGTATAACCCGACTTGGATCATAACGTACTAACCGTATCAATATTCTATGTGTCTTGGGCATATGAAATCCAACATTCTATCATTGTTCCTTGAACTTTCATCAATTTCTACTGACTCTATTTTGGCAATTAACAGATCAAGATCCATGGGAAATTTTTTTAGTATGCTTTAACAGAGTTACTGTTTGTTTCTATGATGATGGTAAAGCATTGAGAAGTCTAAGATTTAGATCTTCAAGATCATGCTTAATGCCTGCTGTTGACATCTCTGTTATGAGTTGCATATATCTGTTCATCATTTGGTTGATGGTCTCACCAGATAGATGTTAAAACAACTCTAATTGCCTCTTCAACTTTTGCTTCTTGAGATTTTGAATGTCCTTTCCACCTTCACAGATTGTCTTTAAGGCTTTATACATGGTATATCCTGTTTGATATCCATCAAGCCTGGCAAGGACTTTAAAAAGTAGTCCTTTACACATCTAAGAGTATGCTTTAATATCATTCTTGACTTTCTTCAGATCATCGCCATGCAATCCATCTTCAGGATAAGGTTCTAGAGAGTCTTCGGTGTATACAAACCCTCTATCAGGCCCATAAAAAGTAATAGGAATGTGGGGTCCTTTTTCTATTGATTTCCGAATATTAGTATCCATAGAATTCAGGTGATGTTTTAACATAAGTGACCAATTTTTAAAATCTACTCTATTTTTCAACTTAGGAACTCTATTTTCAGAATCTTCAGATTTCACTATTTTTATATTTGTTTTTAAGAAGAAGAAATGTTTTTGTTGTTTTTAAGTTTTTGAATTAAGACTATGAATTAAAAATATTTTTGGATTTTTCAAAATTTTAGAAAAAAAAATTTAAGTGTTGAAGTTAATGCGCCTGAACAGTGATGAAACGGCCTAACAGTTGTGGTACTTCTGACTTTGACTTAGAAACGTCTAAGGGGTTGCCTTAGAAAAAATCTCAAAAACGCCCAACTTAGATGTGCCTAAATAGTAGTAATGCATCCAAACAGTTGTCAAACGCCTAGGAGTAAAAACGTCCAAACAGTTCCAATGCGCCTCAACAGTTTTGATGCGCCTAGAATTACTTGGTTTCTGAGTAATTCCAAAGTGCCCAAACAGTTGAAAAACATCTCAACAGTGGTAAAACTCCTACTTTAAAAACGTCCAAACAGTGCTAAAATGCCTGAACAGTTGTCAAGCGCCTAACACATAGCCAATTTTTTATTAGTGTTTCAACCCTAATACGCCAACTTCAACAAATTCTTATGAACATAACGAACTCAAATCTTTTGAATTCTTCAAAAACTTGATGAATTACTCTAAAACTTCCAATTTGGTAGAATTTAGAGCGATTAACTATCTTTTAGCTTCAATTTCCTCAATTAACAACAACAAATCACTCTTTTGCTCAAATTTTCAGTTCGACTGTGAAGAACAGGTTCGAACACAAATTCAATCAATTCACTGATTTTGAACTAGTTGTACTGCAAATTATGATTTAGTTCATGTTTCTAGTGATGAAACACCGCTGAAATCAACAACATTTCAATCGAATTGCTTATCAATCATAGATTCAAGTGATTTATGAGTTTGCAAGTTCATACAAACTCAATCACTGAACCAACCGCTCTGATACCATTTGATAGGATCAAATGAATCAATCTATGATAATGTTAGAATGCAATTCAATCAAACAAATACAAATGTAATCAAATCAAAGCAAACAATCAAGAAAAATTCATAGCAGTTCATTGATAGAAGCAAAGACAATTACAAGTGTAAGTAGCAGTTACAAGTTCAACTAATTCGTTAGTCTAAACTTGTTTAGTCTAGTCTGGTCTACCTGCATAAAACGCATCTAAGCTATTTATACTATCAATAAACTAAGGAACAACTATTTACATAAACAGTCCCTATACTATGACAAAACTTATACAAAAGACATCTAAAGACTACATGTTAATCTTCAAAAGGCTCTATCAATATATATATATATATATATATATATATTTTTGAATCTTCCTGCATTTATATGAGAAATGATAGTACACTCATCTACTATCTTCTGCATCCATTTTTCAAAATCAATAAAGACTGACAAGGCTCTGTTTGATATGTCAGTAACTCAGCTTGGATTCAAGATAAACATATTTGTGATGAACCAAATCAATATGCATTATGGACCAAAACCATCCTAGGGTATTGGTAAGCAATGACTTTTCCAAGTGTTTGCTTGTGTGGTTACCTAAACATACCATACAAAAATGTTTTATAAATTTCTCATTGATAAAAGCATTTGTTTCTCCTTTGTTTTATGTAAATACAGAACTGGAGTAAACATAAGGACAACTTCTGTTATGTTGAGCACAGACCTAGTTGACCTTGCACTAAAAGTGTTGATGCATGCCAAAAAGACAAAGAAAAGAATCCCAATGTGGATCAAAGCTAAAAGAATCCCAATGTGGATCAAATCCAAAAGGAATACCAAAGTGGATCATATCATGAGAATTTATACTCTAAGTAGCCTGGTTCAAGTTGTAATAAAGTACCACCTTACATTTCATGAGGAGGGTTATTCTTCCATTGTTCTGAGTGTGGGGTACTCAATTAGCATATCTAATCAAACATAAACATTATAAATATTACAAAGTATTGAAATTAGATCCTTGCATGAGTTTAAGTGGACAAACATACTTACAATCAACTCTGTTCTTTGTCTATGTCTATTCAATCTTTAAACATTCTTAGATGTAGAGGATTTTGGATTAGTATGATCTTCTTGCAGTTGAAGGATTCATGCTTGTAAATATCATAATTTTGAAAAATCTAAAATTCCAAAAGGATTTGCCATTTTTAGTATTTTTCTTAGTTTTGGCAGAATTACATATGTTATTGATTTAGGAGTGAAACTTCCATGCATTAACTCCAACGAGAGGATCTAGACTTTTGCAGGTGATGAATTGCATAACATGCCTGAGTTTCACATTCAGTTGAAGATGTTAAGTGAACACTCCTGCTTCCTTCAAAGGTCTCCTGCCAATTGCTGAGAACTAAAAATCCTCCTCTTGGTGTCTTATACACAAAAGTTCCTCACCCTCCAAAGCATTTATTGAGAGAGAGTATATGTCAAGTCTGAAGATTGTTTGATGCTTCTCCTTCACTTCTGAAGTTAAGATAAAGCTGTTGATTGTGTATGCAAACGAGTGCATTTTCTAGTCTTCAAAATAAGACTAGAAGATCAAGCTGATGAAACATCCATCAAGTGCCAAAACAAAGTCTTTATGTGCCAAAACAAAGTCTATTTCTCATTGCCTTTTTCTGAAGCTTATAAGAAGATGCTACCAAAAAGGGGGAGAAGACTGCACTCCAAGACTGCACATCAACAAGCATCTGATAATCATAAGGTTTTAGCAGAATCATCTTAGGGGGAGTATTGTTGGACTATTTGAAGATGATACTTACCAAAACCAAAGTGTCGAATCTCATGATGATTACCAAAACCGACACAGTGAAGCTATGCTGAAAATATGATCAAAACGAAGAAAATTGACCAAAGTCAAACTTGGTCAACTGTGGTTAATGTCAACAGTCAACATCAGCGTTCGTCCCAAATGACGTCAGTACCAGGCAGTCACGCATCTGTAATTGAGAATTGTCAGTCTTAGAACAATATTTGTGAAATCAATAGGGCTTAAATGTAATTTTGTTCATTTATGTAAGGAGTATAAATAGACTAAGTGTAGTCATTTATACTCTAAGCAAGCATTATAAGTAGTAACAATTAGAGAGAATTAGTCTAGTGAGAGAAACAATTAGGTTGAGTGTGTGTGAGAGAGAAACCTCTTGCAAACTCCCTTGTAATCTCCTAGCATATTCATACATATGAATGAATGAAATATTTATGAATATTAGTTCATGATTGTTCATCATCCATTCATCATCATACATTAAATCTTGCAACAGATCTTCATTTGAAATCATCAATGGGTCTGTGAGATTCCGCATCACAGATCTGATAAACTGCAACAATACGATTGCAATATTCGATCCATCAGTATCGATTTCCACATAAATGTTTATTCAAGTATGCATGACTCGTGCGTGCTCCTAAGGTAGCTACTAGTAACGACCTGAGAAAAGCATACTAAAAGTGTCAACACGACGGTTGGTGAGTTCAAGAGTTTGTAATCGCCATAAACAGTAGCGTTACTAAACTATAAACAAGTGTATTGAGATAGATAACTAGTCTAATTTCATGAGTAAAGTACATTACTAATTTCGTGATCAAAGCTGACTATGTTTTTCTATTCGCCTCCCACCGCGACAAACCAGGTCGTGACGTTGTTAGTCATTTAGGACAATATTTCACTTGCTTGGCTTCTAGTCATACGGGTGGGGCTTGTCAGACCCAGTAGTACTACCCAAGATTTCCCGATAGACTCCTTAATTAACGATCTGAAAGTGTGAGGGCTTTCTAGGGTATAACACATTATGTCTTACTAAACATATGTTATAATAGTAAAGCATTTTAAAACAAAGTATGCTTTCTCCCTCAAAAAGACAAGTAAAAGTAAGACATTGAACTCACCTGATGCGCAAAAGAACGATAACAAATGCTAACGATGAGTGGAAAGACAACCCTTCAAAGGTTACTTAGAACACACAAGTACATAAGTACGTGTACACAGAAAGCTTAACAACCCTAGGTGCTCAATAAACACGTTGACCCACGGTTTTAGAAAACAAGACTCATTTGACCTAGTTGATCCGTTTGACCCGTTTGTAAAAAGTTAATTGAATTCTTGTTTGATCAAGTATAACAACTCATTACACATGATTATCACACTTGTTGTTCACGTATGTGATATTACATACCCTGAGTGTTATTAAGCTCATACGTCACCATGATCTATCAATATCCCATACATAGTTCCATAATCACCTAACATAATCCATCATTGTGTATATTCCACAAGAACCTAAATTTCTCAAGTAGTGCATCAACATCCATACGACTCAATTAACACATTTTACCATATTAGATATCATCAACAAGCATTCTATTATGATCCTAACATCATAAACATGCTCAATTAACAATATCCAATGATCTACATAAGTGAAGTTTCCCTTTCGGGAAAGTAACACCCAAACTCTATGTTTTCATCAATTTCAATCCCAAATTCACCAATAATAATCCTAATCTAGTTCGTAGCAATCATAAAAACCCATTTAACATCCATAAATCATCAATACAGGAATTCTTAAAAATCAAAATTTTCTAATATGGGCAATATATGAACTACATGATCAAACCATGGAATTATTCCATCAACATCATAACCAAACATCCATAACAACAATGTAGACATGACCAACATCATCAATTCATCATAATTCATCAAGCTCATATAAAAAAGTTTCTACTTTGAACAACACATCCAATCCATGAATTTCTTGCATAATCCACATATATTTAACAATCATATAACATAACTAACATCATATCATCATCAAACAATCATCAATTTCAACTTTTCTTCACCAATTTTGAATTAGGGTTCATCAAGAATCAAGAACTATGAAAAATCCATCAAACCTAACCCTTAATCGCGTAGAAATCAAGAATTGATGCTTGCTACATGTTAGAATCACTTGGAACTAATCAAAATCGACTTGTTTGTTCTTTTTCTTGATCAAATTCGCAAACGAGAGGTGTGGGAGAAGAGGTTACGTCCAAATGGGGTTAAGGGGGGCTAGGGATGGGTTTTTGTCAAACTTTACTTAATTAGAATTACCCATTTAATCCCTCTTTTGCTACATTTTATAAAAATTAACCTTTTAACACCTTTTTAAATGGTTTTAACTTCAAAATCATATGTTATTATTCAACAATAATAATTATATATTTCAACTAATAATAAAACACATGAATCAAATAGATATTACAAGTTGTCACGTTATCAAGTAACATTCAAAATAATATTTAAAATTCATAAATCACATAACTACAAATTAATAATCAACATTATTAATTAAATTATTATCTTATAATCATTGTTAATTGTTATTAAGTCACCAACATCCAACGACAACTAGTGTGTGCTCACGACACGTGTATACAAGACCTAATGGAACTAAAAGAGTTTGGCAACAGAAATTACCGGATGTCATATGTTACAATGCATTTAGATAAATACAAAAACTTGTGATACTTTATACTACATCGTACAGTAGGCTATACTTTGAAAGCCAGCTTGAAACACTAATTTAGACAACAAGATCAATGTAAAGTCAAAAGGTAGTTTGTCTTTTGACTTGTGACTATGACATAGCACAGCTCACATCCTAATATATTACAAAAAGAATAAAAGGTACAATGTAGAAAGTTACAGACCACAAACCATAATCTACAGTTTACATGAGCATGGTATAAGTTGGTGTGTCTTTAAAGTGGCAGCGGAAAGTTGGTCAGCTTTTGTCAAAAGGTGATCAGAGAAAGCAAGTCTTCTCTGTCTTTGGAAGAAATCAGTCTTCAGCCTTTTGGCTTTGGAAGACTTTGTCTTTGAAGCTTCGGAAGACTTCATCTTTGGCTTCAAAAGATTTGGTCTTTGGCTTTGGAATATTTTATACTTAGAATGAAGATCAAGTATAGGTGGGACTCACCTTAGTTAGTTTGTTTATTTTGGTTTATTTGTAATAGGTTTAATGTTAGTTTTTCTATTGTATGTAAACAGAAGGTAGAAGAATTTGAAGAATGTGAAAAGCTGGAGTAGGTTGAGAAGACCGAGGTTAAGCTGAAGGAAAAGGAAGAGGTGAAAGAGGAAGAAAGGAAGAAGAACACACCGGTCTGTCAGTGTGACAAGGCTGT
Organism: Flaveria floridana; assembly: GCA_018326465.1. NCBI lineage: Eukaryota > Viridiplantae > Streptophyta > Magnoliopsida > Asterales > Asteraceae > Flaveria > Flaveria floridana. Next base: position 10,818 of record BJCO01464509.1, on the reverse strand, counting down.
CGAGAAAGTGGTCATGGGTCTTCCTTATGAGGTAATTCAGGATATGTGCTCTTCTCCATGTAAAATTAGATTGTTTGGTGTTTATAAAGCCGATAGGTTATTATTAGAAAATGAAAAAGAGCTAAAACAAGTAAATAAAGAACTTAAAATAAATGAGTCTAAATATTTTATCAAATTAAATGAGGCTTTAAAAGAAAATGAACTTTTAAAGAGAAATCTTGTAGAAAGAAATGTTGAAATTGAGTTATTAACTGAGCGTGTAGCTCTTGCTAAGTTTGAAACAAACAAATTAAAAACAAAGCTTGAAAAATGGATGATATCTGGGATGAAACATGAGGATCTTTACAAGAAGCAAAGGGGGTCTAGAGTTAAAACAAGGCTGGGATTTGATGAAACAACTCATGTATATCCTCCTCCAAGTACTTATTGCTATTCACCTATGCCCACACCTCATCCAATGAATGGTTTAATTAATAATGATACTAATAGTTTGCATGCAGGTCTAGAAGGGGTGAATCATAAGGAGATTCAAGAGGATTATGGTTACGGTAGTAGTAGTGGTTTTGGCAACTCTAGTCATAGCTTTTGTGATTTCATAACGTCTTTGAAAGACACTAGTTTAAGTAGTTTTGCATCCCAGTCTGTTTCAGACATTGGCTTTTGTAGTTCTAGTTCTAGTCCATCTCATTCATCATCAGTTGTTTCTAGCGCATTTCCAAATGTTATCAATGCTTGTGTTAATGAAAAGAATGAATGCTCAAATGAAACTTCAGTAATAAGTACAGACTCAAATTCTTTTGAAAAGTTCCTCTCTCATCCAATCCCATCTTTTATCCCAATTTGGATTTCTAAACCAACGAAACAGGAATATCTTCCTCAGAAATTAAAATTATTAATGTAAATGAATCAAAATCTGACAAAATTAAGGTATCAAAAGAAAATGTAAAAGAATCATATGATACATGCAGCAATTCTGGCCTTCTTATACGACTGATTCTAAAAAAGATAGTGCAGCTGATCACAATCATGTTTCTCACTGCAAAAAGAATGGTTTGAAATACCATTGCTTTAAATGTGGGAAGGATGATCACGTGATTAAAAATTGTCCTAAATATGTTGATAAGAATGTACATAATCATTCTTTGGGTAGTAGATTAAATCATTTTGTAAATAATTTCTTTTGTAAAAAATTATTTGATTCAAAACCCAAGTTAGTCAAAACTTAGGTTCCTATTTCCAAAACCTAACAATCATTGTGTTCTAATGCCAGGATCATTCTCGAAAAGCTGTTAATAGCTTATGGCATGTTGATAGTGGATGTTCCAGGCATATGACCGGATTGAAGGATCTTCTTACCAACTATAGGATAATAAATGGAGGATATGTTGCATTTGCTGGAGACAAGAAAGGTGGAAAGATGATTGGTCAAGGCGAAGTCTCAAATGGTTCATTGACTCTGGAGAAAGTGAACTATGTTCCAGAACTGGTATTCAACTTGTTGAGTGTATCATAAATATGTGATAAAGACATTCCAGTAGTGTTTATGGATAATGAATGCTTGTTCCTGAAACCCGAGTTCACTGCTCCAGAGGATTTAATAATCATGCGAGCTCCAAGGAGGAATGATACATACCTGCTGGACATGGGATCAACAGAATCTACATCAACTGTGACATGTCTTCTGTCAAAGGCTTCATCATCCGAATCATTTTTTTGGCATAGGCGTTTAGGACATGTTAATTTTAAAATAATAAATAAGTTGGTTAAGAACAACTTGTTAGGGGGCTACCACTCAAAGATTTTTAGTGGTAGAGAAATTCATGTCTTGTGGTAAAGGAAAACAACACAAAAAGCCACACAAGCTTAAGCTTGAAAATACAATTTCACATCCCCTTGAATTGTTACATACCAATTTATTTGGTCCTATTAGTGTTAAATCTATTACTAAGAAATCTTATTGTTCGGTTGTAACAAATGATTTTTCCCGATATTCGTGGGTGAGATTTCTTGCAAATAAAAGTGACACCGTAGAGGAGTTGCAGCAGTTGATTCTATCAATCGAAACCATCATCAAACGGAAGGTTATGGCCATCAAAAGTGACAATGGAACCGAATTCAGAAACCACTTCTTCGACTTATTCTGTGCAAGCAAGGGTATTCTAAGACAGTTTAGTGCCGCAAGGACTCCTCAACAAAATGGTGTCGCTGAAAGAAAGAATCATACACTTATCGAAGCAGCAAGAACTATGCTGAGTGAGTCAAAGCTTCCAATTATTTTCTAGGCAGAAGCAGCTAATTGTGCATCTTATCTACTGAATAGGGTGCTTATTGTAAAAGACAAGATGAAGACTCCATATGAACTTCTTCATAAACGGAAACCTTTGATTAACTTCTTTCGTCCATTTGGTTTCTCATGTACCTTTTTGAATACGCAAGCACAAGAGTCAAAGTTTGGTGTTGTTTCTCACGAATGTTCCTTTGTTGGCTATTCTTCCTCACAAAAGGCGTATCATGTGTACAATAAAAGGACACGCATTATGCAGGAATCCTTCTACATTGATTGGCAAGAGTCAAATTCACCAAAGATGGGGTCGGACCTAGAATGGTTTTATGAATCTAATACTGTCTTCAAAACATTCAATCTTCTGATCTTTGATGATGATGTTGTTCCTCAACCCAATGTGCAAATCATTCCTCTACCTGAACCACAACCACAGCCACAATCACCCCCACAACCCGAACCTCAACCAGAACCACCAAATGACCCTCTATATCCATTTAACATCCCATCCACACCTCCACCACAACCGATTTCTCAATCACCTCCATCTTCCCCTTCCCACCCATCCCAAACCGACTCTTCAACTCAGTCAAACCCATTAACCCTTAACACCAATTTCAAAACCCTAAAAGACCACCCACACGATTACATCATTGGTTCCATAACTGATGGTGTGAGGACACGGAGTCAATCTGGTTTGATAAATGAATGTCTCTATACATGTTTCTTATCTCAAGTTGTACCTAAAAATGTCACAGCAGCACTTCAGGATCCAAGTTGGGTCGAATCTATGCAAATGGAGCTTTAACAATTCAGGAAACTAAAGGTTCGGAAACTGGTCGATCTTCCTCCAAATAAGTTTCCCATCGAAACGAAATGGGTCTTTCGCAACAAACTAGATGATTGAGGAGTCGTTATCAGGAACAAATCTAGGTCGGTTGTTTAGGGATTTGCTCAAAAGGAAGGTATCGATTATACTAAAGTGTTTGCTTCAGTTGCTCGCATTGAAGCTATCAGAATCTTTCTTGCTCACGTTGTTCACTAGAACTTTAAGGTTTTAAAAATGGACGTGAAGTGTGCATTTCTATATGGAAACATTTCTATATGGAAACATTGGATCCAACATCAAATGATGGATTATGGCATCAATTTTCTTCATACACCACTCTTCTGTGATAATGAAGCTGCCATTAGAATCGTCAAAAATCCAATTCATCATACTCGAACCAAGCACATTGAAACAAGGGTTCATGCAATCCGAGATGCTCAGGAAAAGCGGTTTATAGATATTATTCAAATTGACACAAAAAGTCAAAGAGCAGATCTTTTCATTAAAACATTTGACAAACTTAATTTTTATAAACTGATCTCTATGTTGGGTCTAATATCTTTCTGAAAATCTTTTTTCCTAATAAAATGTCCTGCTTTTATAAATAACTCTTTTCTTTTACATTTATGATATAATTTCTGATATCCCATATTCCTTCTTATTCTATGTTATTTTCTTTTTTTACCTTAATATATTAAAAACTAAATAAATTTCTATCCCCGTATGGGTAAATAGAAATTTAGGGGGAGAATATAATTTTAAAGTGTTTTCAAATTTTGCTCTTTCAAAAATCCCCAGAAAAAGAAGTTAAAAAGAGGTCAACGGCTTGTGTCTGGATATGCATGGTAGACTCAGCCTAAAAACAAAGTAAACAATGATCGTGCAGCTAAACTAAAGATCAAGAACTCGGTAATAAGGATCATTCTCATGACATTTTGGCCTGTATAAAGATACAAGTCTTGTCAAAAACTCGGTTGAGAGTGGTTGATTTTTCTCTTAAGTCTGTTCTATGTCCGTGTTAGGTCTAATATCTCTTAGCCTAAATTGTATATTATGTATAATAAAATGTGTGTTTATCTCCTTTGCTATACGTGGGCATTGACCTGGAGTGATGATCTTCTCTGCTATGCGAAAGCATTGACCTAAAGCTCTCATCAACACGCTAAGATGATCTTCTCTGTTATGCGGAAGCATTGACCTGAAGCTCTCATCTTTGGGAATAAGATGTACATCTCCTCTATTATACGGAAGTATAGACCTGGAGATATCATCATTGACTCTGTATATTATTGTGTCTCATCAAAAGATCATGTTATCAAATACATGCATCTGTGTCAATTATGAACTACTCAAGCAAAATCAATTATTACACTCTCCAAAATATCCCTTGATGATGGGATAAGTTCTTTGCCAGATGTCTGTGGGGAATCAAGTTATCTGGGTTTCTTTAATTAAATCTAAAACATGATAAAATCAGTTGCAGGTCATTTGTTAAAAAGAATAAGGCATGGGTTTAAGAGGACAAACATATCAGCAATCTCGCCAAGACTTGATCCTCAGAAAAACTTCGAGAAAAAGATTCGAACTATATCCTTTTGATATTTTATTTCATTTTATTTTATCTTTAATTATATTTTATTTTATTTTAAATTGTTCATAGTATAATTGTTTACTTATTGGTTTGATTTTTAAGTTGGAACTGTGGGGTGAGGATTTTATCCTTTACAAATGTTTGCTTTTTCATAAAATATATCTACCATTAAAAAGGCGAAACTATGGGAGAAACTATAGTTTCGCCGAGTGAAACTACACTTTCGCCAGCACTCATGCTCAATCAGGAGCAATCTGTTTACTCGGGCAAAAATATAGTTTCGCTGCCAAAGAAACTAGGTGGTATATATTGCTTCAGTTGGGTTTCAGAACTCATATGTTCGAAAACTCCCAAACCTAGTTTCTCTCGGCCAACTCGTAGCGAAAATCATACTGAGTTTTTGTTGGTCGAAATAGGTGTTGCTTTATGATTAGGTGTGTACGGAAAACTTGGTCTTAGCTTGAATCGGTTTGTTATCGGCTGAAAATGTTTCTGATTTTGATTCGCTGAAGCTAAAGAGTCGCAGTTTCACCCAGCAAAACTGCGAGATGCTTCAGCGAAACTAAATGAGAGTTCACAGTTTCAAGCGAAACTGTAAAGTTATGCTATCCAAGCATAATTGACAGTTTCGCTAGGACATTTTCAGCGAAACTATAGATTCGCCCAGCTTGGATTCCTGAGTTTAATAGTGAGCAAAACTAATAGCGAAATATAGGTTATCTTAGGTGAACTTATTAACTAAGTTATCAGTGAAACTAAGTTAAAACTAATTATCATAACTCAATGCCTAAGACTCAGCGAATCTAGGCCTTACCTTCAGCGAATCTATGGTTTCTTGACAGCGAAACTAACTGTTTCGCCGACCGAAACTACAGTTTCACAGCCAGCGAAACTAGCCAAAATTTTGGGTTTTATTATTATTTTTTTTCCTTCTATGTGTATATCATTTTCACTAATCTTTGTGTGTTTCCTTTTCAGATTGTTATGGCAAACTTGAAGTTTGATGACAAGTTTATCATTGTGGCTCTACTTGATGACAGGAATCCAAAAGCCACGGGATTCAGAGACTGTATTAGATGGTGCTTTCGGATAGCCGAGTCCTAGAGGCTTTCAAAAGTATTAGGTATGAGGGACCCCCATTTGGGTCGAAGAAGGAAATTAAGAAATATCTTCTTTCCAAAGAATGGAGATATATAGCCTATGTCTTTATCATGTGTCTGGATCACAGAAAGGGAGGATCAGACGGGCTGAACATTCACTAGGCAAGGGCTATGATTATATTTTGTAGGGGTCAAAAGGCCAATATTACAAAACTTATATTTGACTGCATGACTGAAAACATCATGGAACTGAAGAAGGATAAGTGGTTATGATACCCGAGATTCATCCAAATGCTGATTAATGATCTAATACCGAATATGCCAAGACACGGAGAAATTAAAAGATTGGCCTAGATGAACACAAGGATTTTTTCTGATTGCTCTGCAATCAGACATGATTTCAGTAGGAAGATCACTTACCTATGGGAAAATACGTACCCACCTGAGAGGTGGAACTTTATCAATAGGGTGATTGAATTTGAGAACAAAAACGATGAGGAAAGCAGGGTGAGACAAGAAGAATCTATAAAGAAGAGGAAATGGTATGCTAAAGAAAAGGAATATGATTTTGAACAGGAGGTTGATGAGGCGGCTGAAGAGGTGAGAGCCCAAAAAGAGAAGAGGAGTAAGAGATAGGTTGAGAAGGAAAGTGAACCTGCTAATATTTCTGAAAGAAGAACAAAACACAGACAGTAGGCTTTCACAAAACAAGCTGGAAGGAGATGCCCGATCTGATCTTGATCAAGATGTGATCAAAAGCGTCAATGCATCTTTGGCAAATGAAGTGAGCATGATAAAGACCAAGCTGGTAAATCATGAGATACGGGAGAAGGAGAAGGATGTGGTTATTAAGGGATTGAAGAAAATAGTTGTAAACCAACAAGAATAGATCAAGACTATTTTCAAAGAGCTAAATGAATTAAAATCAGTGGCTGGCCTGCCTAATCAAAGATCAGAAGAAGAGCTGAAAGATCTAACTGACACCTTAAAGTATGAATTCCTCAACATTGGAGGTCCATCATCAAAGGCAGGAGAGGTCCAAAGTAGAGCTGCAGATAATAGTCATGATGTTGATACTAATGAAGCTGGTCCTGAAGACGTAGGTGAAAAGGATGTTGATGTTGATGAGACTACTGATGATGTTGGTGAAGGTGCTGAGGGCAGTGGTGTAGAGAAAATGGTGGATGTTAGTGGAATGAGAATATAGGAAGCAGAATTTAACCTGAAGTTTGATGTTGATCATGATTTGATTGGTAAGGAGGTGAATTTGAATTAGGGAAATAAAGAAAAAGGGAAAGATCCTGATAGGAGGCTGATTGATGAGGACGAAGAGGATGATGAGCAACTGGTTGACTACAGCTCAGAGCCGAAATACTATGAGGTAGATGAGAGGCCGGTAACTTATGTAGCTCAGCAAGGGTCAATCGAAGGTGATGTTATTGAGCTGGATTAGGAAGATTAGTTTGTGAAAGAGAAGGTACCTGAGGAGATAACACCCCTGTTTCAAAACATACAAGAGGCCAGGAAGAAGGATGCTAACAAGAAGATCAAGCTGGAAATACAATGCTAAGTTTAAACTATCTATGATTAAGATGAGGGGTGGAAAGATATATTATCTAAACAAAAGGAAGGCATCTAAGACCTTGCCTAGATGGGAATTGAGGAGGTTAGCTGAGATCCCGCTGAAAGATGCTGATGCCAGTGAAATGGCAATGATGTTGGAGAAGGAGATTAAGAAGGGTTGAAGGATAACTTTGAAGCTTTTGGCTATTTGAAGCCCGAGAGAAGGAGGTCCAAGAAGGACTTGGATTGGGCCACAGGGAAAGGAAAGATTGTTTTAAAACTGAAGCCTGCAAAGACTGTAAACAGAGTACGTGTGCCCAATCTATTTCCCCCGATGCTGAAAGACTTTGTCAAGTAGTTTTATGACAATAATACCGGGGAAGCTGTCATACGGATTACAGGAGATTAGGAGATCAGATTGTTTGATCCGATGGAAGTGTTTTTATTTGGATATGAGGATTTGAAGATCTTATGTGAAAATCACATTAAAGCAGGAGCCGGACCTGAGACCAGACCTGAAGCCAGTCTCTTTATGAGAGTGGCAAACAAGGCTAGAGGGGTGAGGGCTGAGGTTAAGGAGCTTACTCAAAAAGTGATCCAAGCTGACGAAATGAGAATGGACGTGCAGGACTTAGCTAAGACATTTATACAAGCAAGTGCACATGCTGAGGATGATATGATTGGAGAGGCTGGAGCTGATAAAGAAGCAGAACAGAAAGCTAATGAAGATGATGGTCAAGGTGGTGACTATGTTGGAGTTGAAGTGGAGAATCAAGAACAAGGCGATAAGGTCCAACCTAGGGAGAGTATTGAAGATCAAGTATAGGTTGGACTCACCTTACTTAGTTAGTTTATTTTGGTTTATTTGTAATAGGTTTAATATTAGTTTGTCTATTGTATGTAAATAGTATTTAGTTTTAGTTTTTGTAGAAGTTTCACTGACCCAGCGAAACTACCAGCGAAGGCGATAAGGTCCAACCTAGAGAGAGTATTGAAGATCAAGTATAGGTTGGACTCACCTTAGTTAGTTTGTTTATTTTGGTTTATTTGCAATAGGTTTAATATTAGTTTGTCTATTATATGTAAATAGTATTTAGTTTTAGTTTTTGGAGAAGTTTCACTGACCCAGCGAAACTACCAGCGAAACTACCAGCGAAACTGACTTAGTAAATAGTTTGTCTATTATATGTAAATAGTATTTAGTTATAGTTTCGCTAGTAGTCACCTGACTTAGGTCACCCGGGAAAACTGTGTTTCGTAGTCGGGTGAATCTATGATATTGGTCAAGACAGTTTCGCTACCCAGTGAAACTGTCAGTGAAACTAGCTTTTTTATATATATATATATATATGTATCTTTGTAATCGGTTGTATAAGTTTTTAACAAACCTAGTTGAGTATACACTTTTGCATTACCATTGTTATTGTGTTTGTTTGGCTGGAATCATCTGTTTTCTTATCTTTGAGCCTTGTTGTTTGATTTCATATGGTTTTACATTGAAACTTTTTCATAGATTAGTGTTTGGATTGTATTTCAGTGGGATTTGAGTATCATTTATCATCATTTGCACTGTTTTCGATCTTCCATGCACCAACATAGAATATTTTCTCTGAGTTGTGTAAATATTCCAAAGTAACTCTACTCTACACTTCATGCATGCATGCTGGAAGCTCTTTGGTTGCTTTAGTTGCATCAGTCTTTAAGTATAAACCTTACAGTAATGAAGGTAATGGGAGTGACAATAAGGAAAATGGTAGTGATGCTTTGGGTGGAAAAGGAAGCACTGTTGGTGATGAATATGATAATAGTAATGGAAATGATGACTAAAGTGATAAAAAAGTATGTGGTTGCGACCCAAGGAAAGAGAAAGTATGTGGGTCCAAACCCTAAGTGTGACAAATGTAACTACCATCATCCACATGCAGCACCATGTCGGGCATGCATGAATTATAGACATCAGAGATAGTTCGCTAGGGATTGTAGAGTAGTTCTGAATTTAGTGAACCTGATCAATGCAGTCAAGAAAGTGAGTATTCATAGAGCATGTTATGATTGTGAAAGTCTTAACCATTGTCGTAACATGTGCTCTAGACTGAATCGGGCACTATAAGAAATGAGAAACATTCTGAAATAGGTGATGGCCATTATCGGTAATCAAGGATAGGGGAACAATAGACACCAAGATCGCATGAACAATGGAAACCAAGCTCACGTAAATAATGGAAAGCCTGCACACGGTCATGATTTTATGATTAAGGCAGATTACACTTGCTAAGATCCAACTGTCATTATGGACACACATCTTCTAAATAACAATTATGCTTCTATATTGTTCGACACCAGGGCTGATAATAGTTTCTTTATGGGTTTTGTCATAGACCCTAGCTGCTTAGACATTAGCTACTTGATAGATAAAGAGAATGGTAGACTTGTAGAGGGCAATGAGATAATTAAATGTTGCACCCTGGTGTTGGAGGGTCATACTTTTAACAGACGTTATACCGTTTAAATTTGGATGTTATAACATTATGGTGGGAATGGATTTGTTTTCGAATCACAAAGCTAAGATAGTCTACCAGGAGAAAGTTGTCAGTATTCCTTTATTGAATAGCGAAATGATTGGGATTTTAGGCAAACAACCGTAGAAGAACCTAAGACTCATTTCTTGCATGAAGACGCATCGTTGCTTAAAGAAACAATGTAAGGCCTTTTTGGCTCATGTAGTGGAAAAGAAGGTGGAAGAAAAGAAGATGATGGATATTCCTATCATACAGTTTTATCAATTGTTCTTTCCAGATGGCTTAGTAGATTGCCCCTTCTTATTAAGTGGAGTTTCAAATTAACTTCATTCCTGGAGCAACACCTATTGCAAAGACACCGTACCAGTTAGCACCATTAGAGATGCAAAAACCATCAAGCCAACTTGTTAGGACCGTGTACGGACGGAGTACTAACTGATTATGTGTGTATACCAACGCAAATAGTGCGGAATCCTATTTGATTGGCGATCCAATCAGTGAGAACATTACTATGATCAATACTAGAGTTGATTAAACATTAAGAATTGAGTAGAGATCGATCAAGAACGAACTATGAAGTTGGAATAGGTTTCAGAAGTCTTTGGACGGCTAGGGTACGAAAATATTCGAAGTGTTACGTTATTCCACGATTTAAGTGGTATTTATAGGTTAGTGTTTCTCATTCGGGTGACTGAACCACAAGTATGGTTCAGTCATGCGATTGAGCCATGCGGTTGATCCATTCGCACGACTGAGTGTTCAGTCGTGCGACTGAGCCAACCTTATGTTACAATCATACAACTGATCCAGTCCCCTGGTTCAGTCGTGCGACTGAGTCATTCGCATGAAGTTGTTCATGCGTATGGTCCATTAGCATGGTCCATTCGCATGAGAACTTCATATACTTCACAAACCTATATAGTTAGTTCAATATG